>CM057141.1:17159364-17214253 GCA_029964075.1 Patiria pectinifera | reverse complement strand
CAAAATCCTGGAACTTGGAAAGTACACGAGTGATTCTATTAATTTCGGTTCTGAAGGAAAGCTTATGAATTGGGCTTTCATATCCTAGATTTTGAAAGCCCTACATGCAGAACTTCACTAAAAAAGTGTTCCCGACATGTTGGTTTCGTGTTTTTTTGAACTCGTCCTGTATAAAACAATTGTTTCACCTTCACAACTGTAAACAAAAAATTCTAGTAATACAACACATGCAAAACACAAAAATTTAATGTAAAATCAAGAGAACTGCTCATATGCACTACATTGTAATACAGCAAGATATTTGCCAGAGGGGACCCATCTTGTCCGTATATGGCAAGAATTCTTTTCAGACATCTGTGGCTGCATGTAAGGTCACAACAGGGCAGAGCATTTAATGGGAGCATGCAACAATTCCAGCTGGGTCTGGTAATGCTGCCCTATGAAATATGTAACGAAATCTAGGTCTCCCTCAACTCTCCTTTTTGTGGCTGTTGAGGGGATACTTGTGCATGAAGCCCATAGGACAGTAAACTGCCAACAATTTAAAAGATCTGGTTGGTGGAAATCAATGTCTATAAGATTAGCAGTTACAACGTGTGGAAATATCCACTTTCACTGGTTACTTTGTTCTATTTAAAAATAGAACAAAACTTGTTCAGTGAAGATAATTGCAAGAAATAAGCAAGACTGGTTTACAACTAAATATACTCAACGTAACAAAATATTAAGCAGGTCATTTTCAGTGTACTAACCAACACTATTTTTAACATAACTAACTGTGCCATAGTGTAAGTAGTTATGACCATATGGTGTTACCCAAAAACCTAAATGACACTGACACCCTACGATGCAAAGCCTAAAATCTGAAATCACTGTCCTGTGCTCTAACCTATGTTACTAGGTAGTGTTTGTGCTTTTTACAACAGGAAGCACTGGGTTGTACCCACTGTTATAACAATACGCAGTATACCTGTTACGGCGAACTACCATCCTGTGTAGATAGAACATATGTTTCACTTTTGGCATGGCACATAAGATTTTTTTGAATCTTGAGAGCCACACAAAGGTCTGTTCAGCACTAAGTGTGTTGTCTGTCTCAGCAAGGTGATCACTGGGGTGATACTTTGTTTTGCATAATTTGTCTGTGTGGTTCCGTATGTGCAATCTATCCACACACTTGTGGAGACTCAACCACATGTGGGACCAGGGCCAATTGAGTGGTAAAGGCTTCCTTGCAACGATCATATTGTCCAAATGACACATATTGTCATAGACAACAGCTACATTCGACCAGGAATTTACAGGAACCGTCTTCAAGTACTCAGATAGCCAAGACACTAGTATCAGGAAAACCTGGGAGGGTGACTCCGACCTGCAAAAGCAAAAAAATAGAAAAATTTACAATGGAGCATAACATATTGGTACACATATCAGGATGCCTACCAACACACAGATCTGTGATGAATGTATCCATTGTAGTTTCTGCAGTAAGGGACCCGCGACATTGCAAAGAAAAGATTGGACATCAACAGAGACGTCCAATAAATACTCCATGCCAATGATGTCACGTGATGACGTCATCAGTGCATTATGATTCGGCCCGAGACCTCTGACAGTGGTCTAAGTACATATACATGCCAAGTATAAAGACAATAGGCTAAGAAAACATTCCCAACGTGGGCTGTAGAATGAAAATACATGTTATCCTATGGGAAATCAGTTGGGGAAACAATAGAATGAAAGAAAGCAAGGAACCCAAAAATACCCGTTCCCACGTGCCCAACACCTAAAAAAAACCCACCATTTTTAAACCAAATCACTTTATTTCTGAAAATAGAATTTAAAAAAAAAAAAAAAAATGCTTCAAGTACTTGAAACGGGTCATTTCAAGAGGATTTGTGCAATATTTTTGGCCGAAACTTCACGAATCATTACTAAAATATTTCAATGGAGCATGATGTTACTGGGATGTTCTATAAATAGGGTTGACAAGACATACCCCCACCTCATTTATGATCATTAATACAACTTTGTACTATTACTTGTCTCTCTCAATTTTTTTTGGGGGGGGAGGGTTTCCTTTCTAAGAGGGACCCACCCCCCCTTAGCCTGTACACTTTAGTGCAAACTGCACAATACCTCACGGGTGGCATTCACAACGGACTATACATGGTCTGCTACAACCAGACATATAATAAAACCTAGACACATTTGCTTTTGTGCCTGTTAACAAAATGCTGCGCGTAAAGAATAACTAAGAAGTATGCGCGTTAATCGAGGCCATATGCATGACATTCGCGCATTGCGTAATTAAGGGTAATTAATGTCGTGTATAGGTTTTATTATATGTCTATGGCTACAATAGACTGTCTAACCAGACTACACATAAAGAGTGTGTGTGCAAAAAGGCGCTAGGGATTGAACACCACACAAAGACAAGTGGAGCTAATGTAGACATATTAACCAGTCAGCCTTGCCTGCCTACAAAAACTGCCTGTGCGTGTTACAATCAACTATAGTTCAAGCACTGTTAATACAAATTCTGATTATAGCAAACACAAAGCCTTTATCACGACCGTGCATTTATGAGCACAGTGAAAGGGACTAGCATTCCTCTTAACATAAAAATCTGATATAATAAATATTATGACTAGGTCTGGATGAATTTGAATTAATTAATGAGAATCGACTGTATTATTGGCCTGCAGAAGGCAGTTTAAAAAAACATTGCCAAGATACTATTGCACCAATTTTCTTGATCTACATGTATACCACGTGCAAAAAAATGTAACACTCACTTGTATAAGGTTTGCCAAAACTCAATATGGCCACCAGCTCTGACAACAAACAGATGTCCTCTAGACCATTTTTGAAGCCTCTTTCTTGCCCCAACATCCTTCTTGCAAGTTGAGGGAACCTCTTCAACACAATCCTTCATCATGGTGGACATGGAGGCACTGTGTTGACTTAAGAAGCTCTTGGTCCCTGTAGGTCAATGAAAAATTCAAGCAATCAGATTTCATGCACATTTCTGAAAATTCTGTTGAATGGCCGTTCCATGACCAAATTATCAAAATCCAAACTGGAAAGCATGTTCAATGCAAAATGATTGACAATAACAGAAAACAATCAGGTAACAAAGCCATAGTGTGTCTGAACAGTAAAATAATTAAAATTGTAACACTATTACAGGATACTGCGCCCCCTGCCAGCTACATGATCTTACGATTATGTAGGCCACTCTCAACTGACATATTTCCAAAAAGGTGTACAATCACGGTTACGCTTCAAAATTTATAATACAAATTTGTATGATAAGTGTTAAAGGGTTGCATATTGAAATATTACTTTTGGCACAATAGACTGCGCATGTGGGTAACCAACACATGCTCCCCTCCAATGCCACACTGCATGTGTCACTAGCAAGGTGTCATACACACGCACATACACATGACAGACTTTTGAGCATGCATGTCGGACATGAGCTGTGATAGGTCAAATCCCAACGGGGCAGGGCTTACTGAATTGGTCTACATGTATTTACATGTTGAACCCAAGCGGGTGCGATAACCTTGATGAAGCAATGTTGCTACATTTTTCATCACCTATGACATGTTTTGCAAATAAGCAGTATGTTTTGAAGTGTTTTCACCAGTATTATATATCATATATAATGTTTTAGGTATTTAATGTTCAAGGAATTTTTTTACCAAAAAAGCAAAGAAAAAACACTAAATCTTTCTCTTCATCGTGCCAACTCAGTGAACTGTGTGATCTTTAATACTGGATTTTAACAAGCTTAAAAGCTGCCAATCAACACATTGTACATTATCAAATAAGTAAAACAACGAAGCCGGCATGGCTCGCTGTCGAAGGCGTGGGAGAACTCGAGTGTAGTTCCCACAAATGAGGAACAAGATTGTTATATTTATGTAGCCACACTACCGTCACCACACCCCCCACAACCTTACCCCATCCCCACCCCCTACCCACACCCATCCCACCACCTACACATCCCCACCCCATGCACCCCTAACCCTATCTCCCTCCCCCCTGGACCCCTGCCACCAACCACTCCATTCTACCCATACCGGTACCTACCCATACATCCCGGCCCACCCCAAACCCTACTCCAATCCCTATATCCCGCCCCTCCACCACCTTAACCCAACCCCTACAGCCACCTACCCCATCTCCTCCCACCAACCCCTACACATCCCTACCCCACCCCTACTCCATACCCCCAAAAACAAAAAGATGAAATCAGAAGGTCTTTGATTGCAAAGCTGTAATACTTTAGTTGTATGAATACAATATGTGGCCAAGTAAAGTGCCCACCAACCAACCAACCCAACCACCAACCAACATAAACAACCGAAGCCTACGGTGTGTTTCACACCGCCATCGGAATTAAATCACAATACCAATTGACACAAACTCCCAACCAACTTTAAAGAAGTAGAGGACCTAGTCCATCAAAATCCATTAACACCACCACTTTTCTCCAAATCAATTCAATTTGGATAAGCTTCATACACATGGCCCATCTGCCACAAGCCCATGGGGGGATGTTGAATGATTTAGAAAGAGTAGGATTCAGAATTAATAACAATTTGATTACCTTGTGCATCCACTACAGATTCCCCAGTAGATGGCACTGGCTGTAATTTCGAGAGAACTTCTTCCACTTTGCAAATCGTTTGTGCTGTTAATAAAAAGACAAGAAAAAGAAAAGAAAAAAAAGAGGGCTTTGTGTTGGGGTAAATATTAATAATAATATTGAAGAGCTGAATGGAATAGAATAACCTTTCGCAAATTAATCTTCCGCTATTAAATCAAATTTTAACAATGTTAACAAACAATTATGTACATTCTCAAGAATTATCCACTACAAACTGAAGCCCCAACTGTGAACATAAGTGAATACTCGGAGTCATTTCAATATGACTTCTCCCACGACCATGGGCATTGCTGTTGACAAATATAGGTAGCTGCTCGCATAGTGAAATTTACATGAAAATTAGCACTTACCATTACAGCTGGCATCAGGTGCCAGACAGAGGTTGTCAGCAATCTTATCACTGCCCTGACTGCCAGTAGATGTAGATGGACCTTTAAAAGAAGGGTTAATTCTTTATGGTATTATTGTTCATTTCTACCTAAATTTACATTAATTTGTAAATGCAAAATTCAATTCGACAAAAAGTAAAAGGGTACATCATTTACAGTTATAAACTACATTATAACTGATAACAAGTACATGTATTATTACTGTCAATTTTTACAAATTGGAGTCTGTTTGTAATTGTATACATAGAGACCATTCCAAGGCAATAAATATTCAAAAGAAAAAGCCAGAGACACTTTTACAGTAATGCAACTGGGGAATCCACAGCAAATGGAAAACCATAAAAGACTTTGCATATTGTATTTGAATTTGTACGGGCATTCATGAAAAGAAAGAAACAAGAAAATCAGAAGATCTGCGAAAAAGGTGCATGCCTGCAACTGGAAGATCAGAGAGAGACAAGTTCATTCGAAACCACACAAGACTTTGTAGAGAAAGTTTCAATTGGTATTGGCATTTATGATAAGAAATGGAATATTATTTTCTACATTGTGTATTACATGAGTGAAGAGCAGTCGTGAATACTGTTTTCCCTTTGTTTTTCTTTTAACAAACTAAGGTTATTTGTACATTTCCCAATGTGCATGGAACTTTGGACACTCCTAATTCATAGAATTGCCATTATACTTAACAGACATCATGTTAATTCATACCAACTATGCATATTTGTAAGGACTATAAGATACAAAAATTATCATTACTAAATATGAAGAATATCACGTTGTTGGTAAACGTGATGCATAACCAATAGGGAGTTCATAAATATGGTCATGACATTTAAAAAAATACGGCAAGTGAGACTTTACAACATAAATACATGTACAGTGTACACGCATACATACACCCCTACTAGCATGTTTGTTTATGGTGTAAATCAAGGATTTTCTTTTGTTCCTCTTCCCTTTTCATTTGTTTGTACTTAAACTTTTTTGCAACAGCTTTCATTGTTTTGTGCACGTTTTCTAATCGCGGTCATCTTCGATTTGGTTCCTGTCCTCGATTCACCGATGATGTTGCACGTGTGTGTCCTCGATTTACACCATAAACAAATGCAGACACACAAAAGGAATACGCCATCCAAATATCCCCCTCGGGCTTACAGCCAGGGGGATAAAAAAATTGGACGACATATCTGTACATATACAAACTGGTACCTTTGGAAACAGGATTTGGTTGTTTGACGTCACAGTGCTTAAGAAAAGCATGCAGGTCAGTTGGTATTTTCAACTTTTTTGCATTTGCACAATGTTCTTCGCAGAACGCCTTTCCTTTCACCGGAGATTTGGTACACACATCAGGTAGACTGGGTACTGGAATGCCTGAAACCTTGTTCTAAATGATGTGAAATTAAAAGTAGATAAATATAGATGAGAAAAGATAAACACAGATAAAAATAATGAATAAAAAATAAAGACAAATGTTGGACTGAAACAAAGGGGGATTGATCCAAAATGAGGGATGGTATTGATACGGGCTATTTAGTTACAGACATGTACATACATACCAGTGTTGTAGGTTTCAAGACGGGTCTCAATCTCGAGACCAATTTTTTAAAGTCTCGGACTCAATACCCAGTGGTCTAAGATATTTGAGGTATCGATACTTTTCCTGGTTTTGCGCCGAGAACTCAAAATATATAATGCCAAATGCAGGCATGCAATTGGGAAATCACAAAAAGAGAGGAAATTACAAATTTTCACAGACTTTGTACAGTGTTTTTCTATTTTCAATGGCACACATGGGAAGTAAAAAAAAAGTGGATATCAGCTGATCCTAGGAAAAGTGGCATGCCTGCAAATGACAAAAGAATCAGTACACTGCACTGAATATTTTGTATCGTGCCATGCATGCGTGGAGTCTTCGCTGTGAGGTTAACATTTGTAAAGGTAGCAACATATTTTCAACCTCCTTTTTTTCATACGTACAAAATTTGTGCATAGCCTATCACAATTCAGTGTAACAAAACCTGGGAGCGAGTTTGAACCTCATCGCACTTTCTAAATGTTGTCGAGTGAACGCAACGGCACGCGATGCACATGGAAATGTTTTCTGTACGTGTTGTCAATGTCTGTCACGTTTTCATCTGCTTGTTGCGCTGTTTATTGACTCATGTAGTGAGCGTATTTGAGTTTTTCGAGATGTCAAGCAATTCTACTGTCATCAGATTTGGTTTTAGAGACCACAAGGAGTATTTCGATGCAAAAGCAGGAAACAAGAGGCATTCTGCAGTGTATATTTTCTGTCCCCGTGCCACTGACTAGAACATGCTAGAGTGGGATGCAGAGGATGCTTTAGTGTTTATTAAATTAAATCATATTGATTTCCTGTTTAGGTTTTTGATATTTCATTGTTCATGTGTCGCAACTTGAGTGCCTTACGCTGGATTATTACCTTACGTTGGATATGTTTATGCTTTATAAATCTCCATTATTATTATTATTAGTTCCATTATTAAAGAGCAAAAAAGGAGTGAGAAGCAATCACTTCAATTTAAAAAGCTTTCTTTTAACTGTGCTGGTACATGTGTATTCTGTTTTGTTGTGTTTTGCTTTAGTATATGCTTTACTTTATTATTATGTAATTAGAACAGAAGGTCCCGGGGTGTCGGTCTTGGACCATCAGTTCTCGGTCTCAAACCTTAAAGTCTCGGTCTCGGACTTCCAGGTCTTGACTACAACACGGGTACATACACTAAAGTAATTCACATACACATACAGTTACCGTAGATGTATACATGTACTTGATCATGCACATGTACTTTATGTGTTAGTAACACTTATCCATGTAGTATAAAAATTAATACATGTTGCACTTATTGGGTCATATCCCACTTTTACAACGATCCGGATTCATTTATAAAATCAATTAGACACCTTTTCACCAAAAAAATGTTGGGAGTAGACATGCGTCTCTCCAACAACAATTGAGTGCACTGATGCTAACACAGCAGACATACTGTTCTTTTGAGATAGGGCTGCCAAAAGTAAATCATAAATGACACTGGCATTTGTACACGTACAAACACGGTGTGCTTAATATCTGGACAACATATAACTGAATATTTTAAAATCTGAAAAATATTCAGTGTTTTCCACAAAGTACTCTTTGTTATTGTGCGATTTTGAGGAAACTGCCAAAAAACAAACACATAAAAATAATAATAATAAAAATAATTAAATAAAATGTAATACACAAAAACAAAACACAAGAAATTGTCTGCCAGAAAGTGACAAAACTATGAACGACACTTTAGCTTACAGTTTATAACCAACAAACTTTAAGAAAAGATGTATTTGATTGAAAGTAAATGTGAAGCCAGACAAATAACAATCCTTACAATCTGAATGATAGAAAACACATTTACCTCGCATTTATGCATGCAGTGAGGAAAACTGAGTTTCCAGATGCCATCCGCAACGAACACTCGGCCACAACCTATTCAAGATAAAAAACAGAATTAAGTACATGCTTTTGAAATAAAATGAAGGGAGGGGGATCCAATCAGATAATTCCTGTCTTCTTACAAGAATGACGCATTATCAGATATGCCACCAGTATATCAAAACTGAAACTACCCTTACCCCCTTCCAAAAAGTGGGTTTTTGGGGTTGATGTTTTGGACTAAATCCTCATACATTGTAATAACATCCTCAGGCTCCGCATCAAGTTTTATGGCAATTGCATGTCTATGACCTGGAAGCTAACAAACCTATTTATGTAAAATGGAATATTAAATTCTTAAACTATTTAAAAAAACAACAACCAAAACAGCTCATGTTATTTTGCACATCATTTTGCATATTAATTTATAAAAATCTCTATATTGCCCCACCACAACTCAAGACAACAGGACCTTCTCAAAAGCCTGGCACACACTAGACGTGACCCGAGTCAAACTTACTTTGCTCAATCCATATGGCATTGGTTTGTTCATACACGTCATAATTCAATCCGTAGAAAGACCACCATGATCAACGTCACCACAAATTACTGACTTGGGTCAAGTCTAGCCACAAACAAGAGCTACATGACATACAATGATGTCACCACGATGTCATCGTTGCTATAAAGTCGTTAGCGTTTTTTTTTTTTAATTAAAAAAAATACAGTTTGAAATTTTGGTGGTCAAATAATCATAAAAGCAATCTGTCTAACACAGTGAATATGTTAGTTGGGACAATTTAGGTCAATATTTCCGTAAATAGATTTTGTTTTGGCTTTTAAACTTATTTTCTGAGAAAACACAGTCATTGTAGTCCAAACCTTCAGGTGTTGTGTGCAACAAATGGTCGTTATCCGTTAGTGACCTTTTGTCCATAACGCTTTTTGGGCTTACTTTAGGTGCAATATGAAATAAAAGGTCATTATCCGTTAGTGGCCTGTTATCGATAACTCATTGGTCATAATCATGTTTTTTAACGTAATATTTCCAATTAGCGACCTTATAAAAAGAATACAAATGTGAAATAGAAATAAGGCCCTTTTTTAATTACGTGCGGTTAATTTCCAGTATACTTAAAAAGATAACATGAAAACATTTTTTGGGCGAGAAGCAAAAAAGTCATTTTGGCCAAAACTGCCATAACGACGTAGCCGACAATGTATATACATTGTGTATATGCCTAGATGCAAGATAATGTATGACAAAGATGAATACCCAAAAAGATGTTACAATATTAGGTAAGGTAAGATGGAACAAAAAGGAAGGAAGACAGCCAAAGGAAGAAAAAAAAATGAGATCAAAAAGAAATGCTTTCCTGCAGTTTTTCAGTTAAATGCAACAGAATCAATCAATTGGGACATGTGCATCCAGGTCCATTTGGTTAAACCCTTGTTGTTGTTTTTGGCGGGAGAAGGGGGGGTGTCAACAGTGGTACTCGTAAATATGACATTTACAAACGATTTTTAACATACATTAAGCAGATGAAATATATCATTGGTTTGATGTAAACAGGTGAAGATGCAAGTTAAATGAATTTAAATTAAAAAAAACCAACCTTTTGCTGCACAGTTCGGATGGCACTTTGGATGAGCATATTGTTGCTGGCGCCGTATACACTCAACCTGTTCAAGGAGCTTGACTCGGTCTGATTTACTGTTGGCCTTCATAAGGCCAAACATATCAAGTCGTTGAAGATCACGTAATTCATTTTCCAACTCTCCATTGCAGAAGGCTGATGAAATATGCTTGGAAGTGACACCTTAGTGAATAAGCAAGTAAAAAGTAAATTTAAGGAATATTTGTAAAAGGAACATGTTACACAAAAAAACAAAACAATATGCAACTTACATTTAAACAAAATGCAATCCCACTGGGATCTCCAATTCTCCATGTACACACTTGTATGTTGAGTATAGATGCACAAATGTGTGAGTATTATCTTTGTGCACCAGACCGTTATGGACAATCTGTACAACAGATTCCAAGATTTCAATTTTTTTGTGGAACGGGCCAGGTACGTGTGTTCTATTTTCTGTCAATTGGATAGCTGATGTCTGTGATCTCTCTCAAAAACTACATAGTAGAGAAAACAAAGAGGATCACAATGAAACTCCAATAATTTATGCAAGTCAATTTGCTTGGAATGCAAGTTTTCTTTTAAAATATGAACATGCGCATTTAAAACAATGTTTATACACTGACACAACATACTTATACACAGAGACTCCGAGCTGCCATAATGCAGTGCATGTGACTACACTAGGGTATCAAAGAAAGCAATCACACAATGCAACATGGACATTGGACCAACACTTATATCAAACAGTACGTGGGCCAATTTAGGAAAATAAAATTTAAAAAAATATCAGGAAACACAAGATCATCTTGAAATCAAAACAAATTCTTGTGTGGCAAAATCCTTAAAAAATGAAATTTTGGGGGAAAATCTGTAAGAAATGATAATATTTGTTGAAAAGTCAGAAAAGTTCCATTTATGAATGTCACTTCCACAGAATGGTTTTGCAGAGTTTATACAGGTACCTGCTTGCCTTGAAAGACCAAATGCATCATTGAACGACTCAGCAAAACCAACGAAGCTGACCCAAGAATGATTTCTGCAAATAAACAAAGTATTATAATTAGTACAATACAAATTTTCTTGATCAAAATACCCCAAGATCAATCACATCAGGGCAAAAACTACACACATTGCACTTTGCAACCATGAGCTGATTTTCAGGATGCTTGCACTGTTCAGGAAAGTGGACTGCTTATTAAAAAAAAGGCGACTCTCTTTTTGGTATGGACTGTCTTTCCCCCAAAAAGAGGAATTTATTAAGCACAAAGCCGGACGCGGCAGGTTACACGCACTGTGTGTGCAACATGCACAGGCCCACGCGGCATGTGGGCGGTCAACCTACATGCAGTAGCCATCCGTGAGTGACACGGTTCTTGCGCCGCACTGACCGGTGCAGTCTGCCATTACATTTAGAGAATTAGGCTACGTGCAAATATTATGGCACTGAGTTTATCCAAGATTCACATCTTACCATCATTTTTGCAATGAATGACCATCATTGAGATGATATATAACATATAATATGAAGAAAAAAGTGGCGTCAGGTTGCAACATTTTTCCTATTATTGATCCCTATAATCGCCGCGCGCACCGCACAGGCCGGCCGCTTCTGAGTCGCTCCGGCATCGGTACTGCGCACGACCGACTGCTGCTCGCGCCCGCCAGGCCCAACGCGGAAAAACATGCTGCCTGGCAGAGATCTTGAATGTGGTTCAGTGGGATAGAAATTAACTTTGACTTGAAAAGAATCGTATCTTTTCGGAGTCAAGGAACCACACACTGTGCATACTGTACTCTTTCCTTTTTGGCAAGATTACCATATGCGAAGTTCACTAATTTTCCTCTGTATTGACTAACAAGCCCCCTAATCTTTCCATTTTGATTATTCTGATGGTACGAGTCGTCTTAATTGAAGGTACGAGTTGTCCAAGGTACGAGTTATCCAAGGTACGAGATGTCCAAGGTACGAGGGGAAGATTGCAGGTCAAGTCGCCCCCTGGCCGACTCGCCTCTTACCGACTCGCCCCTTACCGACTCGCCCCCTGACCGACTCGCCCCTTACAAGCTCGCCCCCTGCCTGACTCGCCCCCTAGCCGACTCGCCCCCTGACCGACTCGCCTCCTGACCGACTCGCCCCCTGGGAAATTATGCACCGTACGGGGACATCGTGAAATAAAAATAAAGACAGTTCCGGGGAACACGTTTCCCGGTCGCAACGTGGCCAACGTGAAACTTAATGAAGCCAAATTATTCAAACGCCAGTATGAAGGATTTCCGATACAAATGCAAAAAAAATATTGATCCTTTTATGAAGAATTTGGTTTGGAAACACTTAGCACAGCTTTACCGATATAGCGCAGCGTGATTTTTCGCCGAGTGCCTGTGGCATATCATGGCCCGTGGGGCCTGTGCGTGTAGCGTTCACGGTGACTGCCGGCGCACGGCAGGCCGCCGGTGGGTGCCGGCGCGCGGCAGGTTTACCCGCGTTCATCGTTTGTCAATGACATTAAATCTCGACTCTGGGTCCTCAGTTTCATTAAAAAATATTTTCAGAATGAATGATGTATATTTGAAAAATCAAATCGTCCTGCTGCATTAAACAAGAATAACATATTAAGTAAATGCAAACTTCTAAAAAACCTTTTTCTTTGCGAAAAGAAAACTTTTTATGCACGTCCAAATAAAAGTCTTTGAGGTGACTAAGCGAATGGAGTTAACGAATTTAGGGAGTTGATCCAGATATCGGATTTCCCCCGCGCGTTATGTGGAGGGCAAGGCATTTTTGTTTGAATTGTTGTTATTTACCTTGGGCCAGCCTTAAAGCTATAGTCCATCATTTGCAGCTATCCAAAAAGTAACTGACGTAATAATTGTTGAAAAAACAGGTTGAAGGATAATAAGGGGACTAAACTCCCTGTGAAATTATTCTCCTCCCTTGAAATGCAAAACTGCCCCTCAAAAAGATGCCCCGCTCGCATTAAGAAGATTGTTTGACCTTTGCGACCGGGCAAACGGTGTTCCCCGACACTGTCTTTAATTTTTTTTTCACGATGTCCCCGTACGGTGCATAATTTTCCAGGGGGCGAGTCGGTCAGGAGGCGAGTCGGTCAGGGGGCGAGTCGGCTAGGGGGCGAGTCAGGCAGGGGGCGAGCTTGTAAGGGGCAAGTCGGTCAGGGGGCGAGTCGGTAAGGGGCGAGTCGGTAAGGGGCGAGTCGGCCAGGGGGCGAGTTGACCTGACACCGAGGGGAAAATGTCCATACTCGATCACCACTTACCTGCCGCCAAACATATCAATGGACCTAAGACGTAATGACGTCACACTTTGTTGACATGTGCGCTTTCCTATGTAGTAGACGGACCCCACTTTATCTGGCGTCCTGACTTCGCTCCCCTAGGAAAGCGCATATGTAAACAAAGCCATTACGTCATTACGTCTCAGGTCTATTTTCACCTCACCTTGTGATTTCAACCAAGAGGAATCCAGGAAGCTGTGTAAATGCGATAAAAAATTAGGCAAAATGTCTTTTTAGAGCACATTGTGGATACACATGTCGTGCAGAACTAAGTTGAAGCAGCTGGTCAAAACTGCTGTACATTATACGCATAACATTGACAACCATGACAACCAAGACGTTGCATGAGCCGGCCAATGATAGTGCAATACATCATTGTGAATATTCATTTTCTCAGGAATATTTAGTTCATTTCAATGGCTTAAATTCAAATACGTCCAATTTAGATTAATCTTATTGCATTTTATTGCAACAGCAGGTAAAGTGGAGGGAATAACCATAAAGGATGCAACTTTTGGTGCTTGAAAATTTATTGAAAAATGTGGTGATCGAGTATGGCATTTTTTCCACCGGTTGTTTTAGGTGCCAGTCTATTTTCTTGTTTTGCAATTGCATGTTTTCAATACCTTCAGTTTTGGAACTCTCATACACAGTAGTCAACCGTAGTGAGAGTCCCAAATTTTCGGACTGCTTCAACTCAGTTCTGCACGATGTGTGCATCCAAAACGTGCTCTAAAAACGCATTTTGCCAATTTTTTTAAAGCATTTACAGAGCTTCCTGGATTCCTCTTGGGTGAAATCACAAGACGAGGTGAAAATTGATATGTGTGGCGGCAGGTATAGTGGTGACCCAGTATGGACATTTTCCCATATTTTTGACTATAATTTGATCAAAACAAAACAGGGGCCCTACACTACATGATCACCTGCAAACAATGAAACATGATAAATGGTGGTAAAAACACACGACAAAGCGATTTAAGTTTTAACAATAACATTCAAGTCATAAACTCACGCCAGGCTACACTGAAGCTCCAACAGTTGCCTATCAAGGTAAAGAGTATTGGACGCTCTCACAAATTGTCTTTGTTCCTTGTATAAGTTGAACCCAAGAGTTGCATTCCCATAGGAATCGTATCTATATATTAAGCTGCAGTGGCGGCATCGCAACGTGGATTTTCGGCCAATCTTGCAGCCATTTAAGGTAATTACCTTAACCTTGGTACCATCCACGTGATTGTGTCCCAAGTTACCCTCACAAGAAATGCATGTAGAATGTGGAGGGACCAAACAAAAATCAAAAGAATCTACAGGAGAAAAACTAGATGAGATCAAAGAGGATGAGCTTGGGTGTGACGGCTGCTGTAAGGATGAGGAAGATGGCGATTCGGTTGATGTGGAACTGGAAGAGGAAGTTGAAGTTGAAGTTGAAGACAAAGTAGGCCTACGCACCGCTAACAAAAATTGGCACAGCTGTGAATCTGCTCCAAGACTTTCACTAAATATATCAGCGTCAAAAAAAGAAGAGACGTCACTGCTTTCAATGGCTCGTTGTACACGGCAAACTTCCACAAAACCAAATCGCGAAACAACTACTCCAAACTGTTCATCGGTACTCAACTGACGAAACGAAGTTGAAGAAATGTTGATTTTTTCCAATGCACGCTGATATTGTTCAACTGCCTCGTCGTCTGCTTCGAGTTGACTTAAAAATGTTGTGAAATTAAGTTTCGCAACCTTTTTCTTCGGCATCCCGACCAGAAAACATATCTATTAAAGAGGTAGGCGTAAATAACTGACGAAAACGAATTGAACAATATTAAAAAGAGTGAAGAACGAGGCGGGCGACGGCAGGGAGAAATGGATATCGTGGATGGAGCATGTACACGTGTATTGTGCACGCGCGTGGTGCAACGTGTGACGCTGGTATTCTGCTTTACGTAATATGCATTTTGAAGTGTACCAGTGAACATTCGATCGTTACTGCGCATGCTCAATTCTGTAGCAGTGTAGCAATGCTGCATGACATATGGTGCGCGACCGATCGTCTCGTTTCTTGCTCCATATGATTTTTTATCCTTAAAACAAATTATTGTTTTGACTAATAATGCAATGACCTTTCTTTTACCACCGACTTTTTTTTTATTTAACAAAATAATCCCAATCTTTTACCCCACAATAGCCGGCTTATAGAGCTATCTTGCAACGGTCCTGATCCGGGAAATGCAATTAAAATGCATCAAATTCGGTAGGCTATGAAATACCTTAAGTAGTGGAAGGCTAATTAGTGCCATAATTAATGTTTAAGCTCTTTGCAATCAAGATCATTAACAATCAAGGTTTTCGCCCTTGAATGAATATGTTTACCTAAACACGGTAAAAGAAAAAATATATATAGAGATTGCTACCATAGTGTGGACAATTTGACATTTTGTGCATTAGGGCTATACTTCGTGTTTTGTGAAATTCAAGTGGTGTAAAAACGTCAGAAAATATTAATTTACAAAGAACACAAAAAGACTGGGAATCTGCTTGGCCTTTTTGGCAAAATGTAGCTTTGTACTGTTTGAAAACAATAAGCATACCCCCAAAAAATTAGGCCTATAGTTTCAAGAAAAGGAAGTACCTATAAGAACCCCCCAAAAAATGGGACCACAGTTACGCTACTGTTTTTTAAATGCTACATTTTTAGCTCAGGACTTTTGACCATCTCACAGCCGGGGGTAGGGCGGATTCCGCCCCCCCCCCCCCAAATATCGGACATCATGAAAAGTGACGAAAAATTACTCGGTGCATGCATAGAACAACTTAATATAAACATACCCAAGACATTTTATGACTTTATAGGTTAAAGGGTTTCTGGATGGAGATTCAATTATTCATATGCACCAATGGTAATTCTACTTTGCGAACACTACGTAGTGGGGGAAATAAGAAAAAAATCGCTGCGCGGCAACCCATGGTCGGATTTTATGTTGTTGATATCAACAGATGCGCAAGACTCGAGGCTAAAAAGTCAGAAGAGCTCGGGTCGGGAATTTCTTTTTTTGCAAGGGTATCGCGGGAAAAGTTGAGGATAGAGGCATAGGCCTATAAGTCAATATAGGAATAATTTTCCTCTTTTTGAAAATATATAATGTCCTTGTTTCTTACACTCAGTTTTCGGCACACATAAAATTAGTATTACACAGGGGAAATTAAGGGTTATCGTAGTTTTTGAAATTTTGTTTTTAACACTTTTTCTTATTCTCTTCGTTTGTTAATTGAAATGTATATGTTTAATTTGTTGTTCTTGGTGATCTTTACATTTTTCTTTGGGTAATTGTTCGCCGAGTTCAATACACCTTTTTGGTCTGACATGTGACATCATGCGGGCGATTCAATGTGCCGGATTGTGCCGGAAAATGCTTAACACACCAGACAAATCTATTTATTTATGTATTTATTACATTTCTTTATACCCAGTGTATGCCCAAACAGTTAAAAACTGGTTTCCATTGGGGTCCTGCATACATTACAAATTATTAAATAATGTTATGTAAAGTTAAATTTATAAGGAAAAGTAGTTTGATGAAACATACGATGAACATTAATATTTACAAAGACAAGTTCATATATCTCAGAATTATTAAAGAAATAAAGCTATATATACATTGTACACATTTTAAATTTCAACTGTATAATGCATGAATCACTGAACACGGGATGAGCGAAAACACCACAAAACCCTTTTTGGAAAAAAAAAACACGGGGAAACTCCCGATCCGGCTCCAAATTAATACCATGACATATTTACTAAATACATGTATTAAATTGATTGAATTAAGACGAATTTCTCCGATTGCTGTTGTTCGGCAATTGATGAGACGAATTTAATCTGCATTGACGAGTATTCTTGATCAAGTACTTGAAAAGGTTAACCAAGCTTTAATATTGAATGATGATGACTACATTGATTTTGCTAAAAGCGTGTGAAATTCTTCTCGGACGAATTTGAACCTTAGATTTGGTGAATTGATATGATTTTTAAAATAGCTGGGTAAACCTATAGCAATTGAAAAAAATCTTTAAACCATACAGCTAAGTTTAATATGTAGCAATGATAAAAATTACGGAATAGCCAGACAAGAAATCAACAAGACACAATTGTTTATACCTCGCTTGCGTCGGATAAGAATAAAAACAACTCTAATTCAAACAAATCTAATGCTATATACTGCTGAACCATATTCCACAAAATTCCATGTGCACAAATTTGTTTTAATTTATGAGAAATAAATTCAAGCGGGTATACTAACATGACGTTTAATATGGAATTATGCTTAATGATAATAATTTACGAAAAACATGAATTCAATGTTCCAAAACATATTAAAGTATGATAGATATTGCAATATCCACAGATGTATCGAGAAATGCCTTGCTTCAAGTCCGAGGGCTACAGTGAGGAGTATTGCCCATCCCCACAGTCGTGCAGGGGTTTGCACTGTTTTCTCAAAGTGTATTGGCAACTGAGCCAATCGGTCAACAGTCCACCTGGGTTGTTATGCACCCTTTGGGTAATTTCGTGCTTCAAAAGAAAGAAATGCATATGAAGCATCTCGATATACAGTTTGGCGGATAGTTTGATTATAGAGAAACATAAATCGTGCTAATTTTAATTGCAAGGGATAACATTCCTGGTGCTCACAAAACAGGTTTGATTTTAAGACATATTTTTATTTACAATAGTAATTATGTGCTCTGAATTCTTCTCTGACCCGTCACTAAACTTGTTGACCATCAGCGCAGTTTTCCCGAGACGTAAATTTTCACTCTCTGGAATACAAGACATAGTATTATCTCAGGGACTACATTCGTAGCATCCCAACACTTCAAAGCGCATACTGCAGTAGTTGTGCCAGGCGGTTGGCAGGATGCGCAGTAATCTAGTGCGCAGGACCGTTCCAAATCGAGCTGTCACCTGATGATCGTAGCTTTGGCTGATGTTATTGCCAGTGAACTGTAAAAGAAACAAACAGAATTTCATTTTAACACCAATACCGATTTGAACTTCACCAGACATCGAGTCCGAATCCGAGTCACCTCTCCCGAGTCCGAGTCCGAGTCCCCGAGTCATGCAGGTCGAGTCCGAGTCCGAGTAACGAGTCACAAAGGTGTGTCCGAGTCCGAGTCACGAGTCACCTTTAATATTACATGTGCTGGGAATACATTTTGAGGTACTGCTAAAAGTGTTAATATTTCCATTTTCTCTAATTTATTGAACTCGAAATACATCAAAATAAGGCAAGGCACCAGGTTCTGGAAAGGATAATCTGGCACTAAACACTACCGTATCAAGTTTGCATTTACGCAACATCAAGAATGGACGCTGGGTACATTATTTCGATACATGATTTCCCAAATCAATATATCGGAAACAAGCCAGCCGCACGCGCGCTGTGTATGGACAGTACATGACAGTATAGATGCGTTTCATCTGCCCCGCACTTACTAAATTTGGCATAATAAGAGTGCCAACCAAGTTGGTTTGAGCACACATGCGCATGCGCGCACAGACCTCCTGCTGGTAGAAATAGTATAAGTTATTCATGTCAATGGACTGTACGAATAATTCAGCAGCAACCTCAGCTAGCCAAATCGAAAGCCAACAGACCTCGACTGCGTCACTGGACAGTGCCCTGCAATATAGTCTCCGCTCAATGTGGCAGCGTTTGTGCCTCATGGCTTTTACGCTTGGTTTTGAATCTAAAGTCACATTGGTCCTTGCCCCCCCCCCCCCCTCAAAAAAAGCCATACCTCCTCGGGCATGCAATCAGCGCCAGTCACATGATCCCAGGACTGACCGTCACGGCTGTGTGTCACTCTGTAACGCGTGACCCGCTGATAATTGCTATGAATGTCATCACCTCGGGCTTGGGTGACCAGTCCTGTGACGTAGACCTCGGAGTCGAACTTGACCTGAATCCATGGATGATCCGGGTCAGAGTCTCTGTCGTAGCACCACGCAGATGCAACACCTGTTCAACGGTAATATACAGTGACATGCCATCTGCTATGTTGGGCTGGGGCTTTTAATTCACTTAAAAACGAATGCCTTTTTTTGCAAATCAGTTTGTACATTAGATACGATCAAGGGACGGCCTTGTTTGCCGACGCCCCATTTCATTTCGCCACCCACCCTTCCCTGCCTGTGATGATAACTGCTGCCATTATACTCGGACTACGGTTAGAATCGCACCAGGAACAGACATTTGCTAAGTTGTGTAAGCTTTTATTTGATCTTACTAATTGGTACATGCATTTAATTGTTGACACAGGAAATTCAATACATGTAGTACCTTGGGTATTGAGGCGAGCTCTGGCAGGTCCATGGTTCAGCCAATTCTGATAATAAGACGAAGCAGTAATCTGTTCGTCTTTGATGCGCCCATCCTGCATGCCGAGAGGTTTCTCATCAGAGCAAACTATGAAGCGAAGGATCCAGGAAGTTATACATTGTTTGATCAAGTTATAAATAGCGGTGAACACAGGCAATTGACTTTAATATGAGTTTAACAAGCATAAGATGTTGATGGTTGAGGGTTTTTCTCATGCAGATTTTTTAAAAAGTGTACACAGGGTGCCTTTTTTCACCTTTCGATCTTTAATCCAAATTTGAGCAAAACCAGGCAAGTAGGATGTTTTCTTAGTAGAACATAGTTTACCAGAAATATTTTGTGCTCCGCACTTTCCAAGCGCCATAAATGCTACATGTATATGGAAAGTACGAGGATAAAAAAGAGATTATTATTTCAAGGTTTGTTTTACTGACAGAAAAGGGAAAAAGCTCATTTCGATGTTTCCCTTTTCCTGAAAAGATGGGTGAACCTTTGGAAGGACCAGGAGGGTCCTTAATGTGCACCTCTTTATAAGGACAACAGTGAGAGGGCATATCAGTATTTGCTACACTGTTAAAAATGTCCGTAAATTTACGGACTCCGTAAAGTGAAATATTCCGTATTTTCGCCGTAGTTTTACGGACATCCGTAAATGCAAATATTAATTATGCTAATTAGCGTGATTACAATCAACCACATTTGTCCAAACACCTACACATAATATAGTACATCTAAGTACATATTGTTATTTCACCCAAATAAAAACTTTTCCGGAAATTTTGCTGCAGGAATACGGAACGCTATTTTTTTGCTGGCAGCAAAATTTCCGGAAAAGTTTTTTCATTCCGTAAAATAAACAGACCCTTAACATGAGTTTGGACATGTGTACACGGTTGTGGGTGAAATAACAATATGTACTTGGATGTACTATATTATGTGTAGGTGTTTGGGCCGATGTGGTTGATTGTAATCACGCTAATTAGCATAATTAATATTTGCATTTACGGAAAGTCCGTAAAATTACGGCGAAAATACGGAATATTTCACTTTACGGAGTCCGTAATGTCCATCTATTTTTGAAATATCTAGGGTCTCTACATTTCGACATCGGTCTATAGTACTAAATCTGTACCGTAAACGCTGCAATTGAGTCGCATCCTGATCTCAGGCAGTTGAAGTGGTGCATCGAAGTACGACGCACGAAACGGTCGTTGGGGACGAATCACGTTGACTCCACCCAGTTCAACAGAGGTGCACTGGCAGGGATCTTTGAAGGGTAACGCCCCTCGCAGACGATTGGTCGCTGGATCCCACTCTTGGCCAATGAAACAAGGGCACGCAGCGGCAGTCCAAAACATGAAACCTTATCGGACGGATAAAAGAACCAAAATGATGAATAGACCACTATACGTCCACGGACAAAATGCACAAGCAGTGAATTGGTGGCGGTAATGAACTGGTATAGAATCTCTCAAATTCTGCTGGTGCGTTCGCTGTTTGAAGATAATAAGCTAAATTACAAATCAATGGTAAATAGGTGAAAACGGGTGAAGAGAGGAACAAAACAATGAGTCATTAAGTTAAAGTTGATGGAAACGTGCTTTTTGGGTGTGGCAGCTTTGAAAATAGTTTTTCAAATTGAATTGATAATTGTCTTTCATTAGGCCTATATTAGTTATGAGCTCTCCAATTAACGAAACATCGCACGAAAAAATAGGCCCACGACAAGTAATCAATTAATTAATTTCCCTGTTCGTCATTTACTCTGTTTATAGATTTATTATATGTTTCCTCTTTCGAATTGTTATTTGACTTTGAACTTTGCGTTTAAATAAATGAGTTTTCTTAAACTCTACAGAGATAAGAAAATAATTAAGCTGAGAAATCATGAATTCTTGAAATAGCACATGAAAAAAAAGTTTGCAGTGTGTTTCCATGAGGAGAGTGTTTTGTGTATCAACACAGTCGGTGGCCCTTAGACGTCGATAACATGGATAATTCGAACGATGAGTTGTTTTTAGTGCAGTTTTCGCAGTGATGATCTCATAATCTGATGAAAACGTCGCATATTATTGAGGGAAACCTTGCCTTGAAGAAGACATTCTTACTAAAGTCCTTATGAAATACAATTCTCCGATGTTTCGGATAGATTATGAATTGATAGTTTGTCAATCAGCAGAAAATCTGTACCCCACACAGCGAAATTGTTGAACAAAATCGTTGGAAATTTTTAATTTTTGACTGGTTTTGACTGTTGGACCGAGAAGTTTTGATTTTTTTTTACCAAAGAGGTATTTATGAATGGGCTCGGGTATTTATCAGCACCAGACTCCAACCGGTCTTATACAGACTGAGAGTGTTTAAACCCTCCCAAGCACACATTTATTCCCTTACTATGAGTATACATGGATGTCTAAATATGAATGCTAAATCCAAAAAGAACCACAATTGCACGGCCTCCTTGTTCGAGAAAAAAAAAACAAATGTAAATACGAAAACAACCAAAATACAAATCAACAAACAATACGGCTGTAAAAATTAGCCCTACAAATTTTGAGAACGAGTGCCCACTTTAAAAAAAAAAACTAAAAAAAAAGCCATTTTTGTTTTAAATTTTAGGTATGCCCATTTTCCTTTTTTTAAGACTTCGCAAGTCACAAAAAAATGGAAGAAACATGATTTTCAGAAAGCTATGTATAATTTCAACGACTTACCGATTATATGAAGCCCGACTAAGACCAATACATGCGACATTTTCCCGAATACACAGGGGAGCGTAGCCCTTACATCGCCGCCTGGTCCTCGCCGGTTAAATGAACTCAATTAGTGACGTCCCTCAGCGCCAAGGTCCGATGATTTCCTTCAAAGCGTTTGAATTGAGAAGGGACCGTACAGTATTCGGATTTTCTGACCGTGAAGTGAACGTGTGAAACAATTAACACATCACTGAGTTCCTCAGCTTAATTTAGTCCATCTAGTTTCGCTATCTCTACAGACTGTTGAATGCAATGCAGACTTGGAGTCATCACTCATGGATAACAAGTAAGGAGCATGGTAACAAAGCAGTCTTTAATGTCACACAAGATTAACATGGGTTTGTTTCCCTAAACTATACCTTCATGGCGAAAAATCGAATGAGAGTGCAGTAAGTCAGAGCAAGGAATTTTCGAAAGGTATTTTCGAAAAGTATTTCGACAATAATTCTCTATGTAGTCCTAGCCCTCTCTTCCAAATTGCACGAACTGGGTTCTATGTGCAACTACCGCTATTGGAATTGTACGGCAGTTTTTTGTGGCGATAAATTGAAAACGGTTAATTGCTAGACCCGGTCTCGGACGGCATGTATTACATATTATAGTTGCCATGGAAATCTTCAATTATCATGAAAATACAGCGCCGAGTGTCAAATGAGGCGTGACCAGCTTTCAATATGGAAAATATTCCTGCAGGGCTACGCCACTGGGTCTACTCAAGCGTATCATTGATGAACAAAAGCACACACCTCAGAGATATGCAGCTGCAGTGCAAACAATCTACAAACCATAACATTAACCCGCTTTCGCTGTACATTCACGGTGGCCCCCTTCAATGGCGACAGAACTGTGCATGCTATTGTACAAAGCAACTGCTCTACGTTGGATTATCTGAACAATAGCTTGCTCAATGCTGTCTCTCCATTAAAGGGGGCCTCCTTGATACAGGCACAACCGTGCACGGAATGGTCTTAATCGTGGAAAGTTTCCACTGCAGATGAAAACCCCTTCATCAGAGACAGGGTACTCATCACAATGATAAATGACATTGCAATTAAAATTTGAAACATGGAGTCACAAAATTAATGGCATTATACCCCTTCATCGTTTTGAGACTGCTCCTCAAATTATATCCTTCGCACGGCAGACGTCTTTCAGGCGAGCGCTTCTCCGCCCACACAGATGTGCATGATTAGACCCTTTGTATTACGCTGACAAACGCACGCCTCGTAGTTGAATGCCAAAATGAAATAGATGAATTTGATGGTTAAATGCGTTCTATGCAAATATCAGTCCCTCTAAACGGCCTGGAAATATTTTATTTGTTTTTTGTTTTATTGCATAAAGGAACGTACCCCGTTACCCTGGGGAGGGTTACTAACATGAAAAGGTTTAATTAATACAATTAAACTTCAATGATCTTGACAAAGGAGTTAGCTAAGAGCCTTTTCATTTTACACGAATAAGATTAAGATCTTTCAAGTTTTAACTTAGCCTACAAAAAATGAACTTAGCTAAACAATGCATACAAGTTCTATTCTTAGATTTCATGAGAAAAAATAAATTTGTCTTTCTCTAGATAAAATACTGAAATCTGCATTACTTTTACAAACGGTATCATTCGTTCTTTTTGTCAAAGAATTATACATGGGACAGGAACATAAACAATGCATTTCCGTTTCTACTTCTCCAAGACAGTGTGGACAAATAAGTTCGTTCCATTCTAAACCAGTATACCTCTCAGTTTCTTCAAGCAGTTTATGTGCTGAGCATCTAAATCTAGCCAAATAATGTCTGAATTGAGGACTATTTAAAACATAAAAGTTGTATTTCAATTTTATTTTCCTACTCTCTATTTTAAACGTAGGTTCTCAGTACACTCCCTTTAGTATCGTTATTTACCCTATATCAAACCAGTTACAAATAAACTCATAACATAACTCTTCTAAAAATTTATCACAAAACACACGCTGATTATGGGGCCAAGACAAACTCAAAAGAGCATTCCATTTAACCAAGTCAAAGGTGTTTTTAACTTAACGAACAAAGATGACCTCCTCCTAATTCCTAACTCCATGTCTTCTGTAAAATACAAAATAGAATGAGTTGGTTTTTCAGACAACTTAAGCCAGTATTTTAAAGTATTTCAGCATTGTTTTATGTATTGTTTCCAGCAATGTTTCCACGTTATTTCAGAGCCATAGTTAAAAACGGTTTTAATAAGGTATCAACAATTTTTAAAAATTATTTAGGATATGATATTGCCAATTTCTTTTCTTATTGAATAGGCTGCTTTGTTAGCTTTATTTGCAAGATTTTTAGTTGCTATAAACTGTAATGAACCTGAGGTTTGAAAAATAATCCCTTAATACAAATGAGTCAAAAATATCAATGGAGTCTCGATTAAATTATTAACCATGCGTTTTGCTTTAGATAAATCGTTGTTGGAAATAATAATGACTTTTGTTTTGTTAATATTTACAATCAGTCTCCACTTATTACAAAATGACTCAAACCTCTTAATCATCAATTGAAATACTTCTTAAATTTAAAAATATATGGTGAAGAGCTTCCTTTTCAATAACACACAAAGTTCAGGCTTTTTTCATAATATCTGAGGGCGCTGTTGACATTATGCCACTCTTTCGGTACAAATTATGAACCAAGAATGAAGCCCATTGAATTTTGTGTGCTTAAAAAAACAAACACACACACACACAAAGACAATTGAACACAGCGAAGCGCCAATACAATTCTGTTCACTTTTGATGCTGAAGCAGCTAAAACAGCCTACCTTAAATGGCATCACTCGGTATTTTTTTCTCATGAACATGGAAATGCATTACTCTATCATTTCCAAAGAGTGAAAAATTCCCTTCTATTCGAGTCAAACTTCTCTCCCATCGACTGAAAGTAGGGAACACACCTTTAAGAGTCAAATTCATTCAGTCGAGAAGTTTGCGTTTTTACTGAGTTTCCACACATTTTGTAAACCGATTGCATTATCCCGTTCAGTCCTTAGTTATATATCTCTCATTTCTCTCATACAGCGCTGCACATTTTATGGTGAAAACCATCAAGGTATGAACAAGTCGTTGTTAGCATGTCACCAAGGAGAAGGTCATTCCAAATTTACGCATTAAAGCAATCAGTGATCACGTCTCGTAAATCACGATATAATTATAAAATGATGAGGCTGAACTGAAGGCGACATATAATCGATTGTACAGGCTGAGAAAATGACGGAGTTTGAAACAAAAATTAAAGATATGTGGCTCGCTCCATTTAATAAATTAATAAAGTAGGCATACATGCTTTTGCCCAGTAATTGTGAAAGTTGTACGTAATTTGCATATTACACAAGTTATTTCGATTTGAAATAAATATAGGTTTTTCCCTCTATTTTAAAACGTTTATCATTCGAATTCACCGTTTCTAATATTCAAATTCGTCCATCAACTTCGATTTAGTGCAAATCCAATGTTCAATTTCGTCTGTTGTCCGACAATTTCAAATTCAGTTCAAGCAAATTCAAACAATGAGCGCACGTTTTCGCCCCGGAGTATTCGATTTCGTCTTGTCCACGCCAAACCTCGCTATTCAGTTATCGTCCAATTGATTTATAAAAGGCGAATTCGATATCCGAATGCTGCCTTTTGGCAACAGCCTAGACGAATTTGATTTGTAATGACGAATATTCCGGTTGCTAAAGAGGGTGACCAAACTTTGAAATTGAATGGTAAATGACTAAACTGATTTGTTTAAGCGTGTGAAATTTTTCTCAGACAAAATCGAATGTTTTAGAGTTGGTGGATTTGAATGAAAAGTCTTTTGAAATAGCCGGGAAAGCATATACTTCTAAATACTACTTTCAGTGATTTGAAAATATATCGTGAGCCTCGGTTAAAAGTTTTTGTCTTTCTATATCTTCATTTTTGTAATCCAGACAAAAATGCAGAATTTTATGTCAAACAAAAATGAGATAACATTCGAAGTGCTCTCAAAATTGCTAGGGATTTAAAATTGCTCTCCTGGGCTCTATCTTACTTGAATTTTATCAAAGATTTTCAACTTGTTTGTTTTTAATGTGAAGTAATATTTTCATCACTTACATTATTTTTGTTGAGGCAACGGTGAATAAAGATTTTAATCCTAAAGGAAATGGTTACTATACAACAATGATTTTTTTTTTCGGGTCGCAATTTGACCCCATAGCACGGGGAGAACTGTATGTAAAATTTTATTTTATTTTGAAATGACTTCTCAGTGGATGTGGTCAAATTAATTATTGTAGCGCTGGTACTGTAGCGCTGACCTACAGTCCTCTTTGTACTAGACTTGGCCCAAGTCTGGGTTTCGCTAGTCTGTCACAGTAAACGCACGCATAGTGCACATAACACGTACGTCCGTACACTCTACATGCTCACCCAGGCAAACGACGTCCGTACACATTGCATGCACCCACGCATTGCATGCACGGTCAAGATTATGGATGCATACCTGCAAATAAACTCCCATAGACACTAGTGCTAAATGCTAGTGCTAAATGCAGAGATCTCTTCAACTCCCCAATTTTACGGCGCTCAGAACTCTCTAATATAGAATATTTTGAGGGTATAACTTTTATTCATGAGCTTTGCGGATCGATTTACCGGTGTGCACCATATAATAGCAGGCAACTTTTAAATTTTAACCCAAAACCACATTCAGGACAAGCAGAATATCTCCAAAGTCAATATTTTGAAGAAAAAAAATGAAAAAAAATTATCCGAGGTCGATATTAGGCCCGAAAATAGTGATTGTTTTGCCCCTGCTAAGCTGTAGAGCGCCCCCAGCGACAATAAATTGAGTTTCAGCTACTTTTAAGCTCAAAATGCCCCCCCCCCCCCTTTCAACTATCAATTCTTGTAATCGGGTGATAGCCTACTGCTCCGTTTTGATTTGGAAGCATCCGTTACGGAAAAAAAACCTTGTTGATACCTTTAAAACACTTTTCCCCCCTCCCCGTAGGTTCCGCCCACTGAAAAGACCACTGCCGCGGCACAGCGCATGCGCGAAACGGCCATCTTTGTGATTCTTTATAATAGCAGGCAACTTTTAAATTTTAACACAAAACCACATTCAGGACAAGCAGAATATCTCCAAAGTCAATATTTTGAGAAAAAAAAATGAAAAAAAATATTATCCGAGGTCGATATTAAGCCCGAAAATAGTGATTGTTTTGCCCCTGCTAAGCTGTAGAGCGCCCCCAGCGACAATAAATTGAGTTTCAGCTACTTTTAAGCTCAAAATGCCCCCCCCCCCCCTTTTCAACTATCAATTCTTGTAATCGGGTGATAGCCTACTGCTCCCTTTTGATTTGGAAGCATCCGTTACGGAAAAAAAACCTTGTTGATACCTTTAAAACACTTTTCCCCCCTCCCCGTAGGTTCCGCCCACTGAAAAGACCACTGCCGCGGCACAGCGCATGCGCGAAACGGCCATCTTTGTGATTCTTTATAATAGCAGGCAACTTTTAAATTTTAACACAAAACCACATTCAGGACAAGCAGAATATCTCCAAAGTCAATATTTTGAGGGAAAAAAATGGAAAAAAAATATTATCCGAGGTCGATATTAAGCCCGAAAATAGTGATTGTTTTGCCCGTGCTAAGCTGTAGAGCGCCCCCAGCGACAATAAATTGAGTTTCAGCTACTTTTAAGCTCAAAATGCCCCCCCCCCCCTTTTCAACTATCAATTGTTGTAATCGGGTGATAGCCTACTGCTCCCTTATGATTTGAAAGCATCCGTTACGGAAAAAAACCCTTGTTGATACCTTTAAAACTTTTTCCCCCTCCCCGTAGGTTCCGCCCACTGAAAAGACCACTGCCGCGGCACAGCGCATGCGCGAAACGGCCATCTTTGTGATTCTTTATAGGATGCATACCTGCAAATAAACTCCCATAGACACTAGTGCTAAATGCCCATACTTCAAAATTATTTTAAAAATACTCAAAACTCTCACAGGTATTCAATCTGCACAGAAAAATGATGATCAATGTGTCATCTTTCATTTTCTTTTCAATTTTTGGTGGGTTGACCATTGACTTTTCGAGATATTTTCACGCAAAGAAGACGACCCCTATTTTCCCCAAAGCGGAAAAGTAGCCATCTTGAAAAACGATCCCTCCACAGCATGGCAAAATAGCGCCACTTTCGAGCCCAATAGCATCCAAAATGCTCAGAATTGGAAGCCCCAAGTCCGGGCCAGAGGTTCATTACCATATCTCTTCAATTCCCCAATTTTACGGCGCTCAGAACTCTCTAATATAGAATATTTTGAGGGTATAACTTTTATTCATGAGCTTGGCGGATCGATTTACCGGTGTGCACCCTGATCACAGTCTAGTCGCATTGATAACATAGGTTTTCCCGGCCAATTTCCTAAAATGTTCATTCACTTCTGAAAATCGGTCATTCGTTTCGTCTGAATTTGAGAATCTCTTTGATCACGCGTTTCATTTTCGCTACCAGAGCATTCGATTCCATTTCAGTTCAATCAATATCATAAGTGATTGAGCAGCACCTTTCGTTTATGTTCATTCAGATTTGTTTACAAGACATCTTGTTCGCTTTAAGAGGGCGATTTCAAACATTCACCATTCTATTTCACTTTTTGTTTAATGCCATCGGCACCACATACAATTTAGGCTTTCTTTTTCATTAACCGTCAATCAAATTAGCTGTACCTGAAATCAATTTCGAAAAGGTATGCTTGCGTAAATAAATGCACGTAAATTGGCCGTCTGCTTCTCAAAACCGAATGCACGGACACTGAAAACGATTGAATTTTTGTTGAATTGAAATGGGATTCAAATTCAAACGAAACTGAATGATCTAGTTTCTGAAGTGATTGAACATTTCAGGAAATTGACCGGGAAAACCTTTACAAAACTGTTCTCAGAAAGTGACGTGTGTATTTTCATAGCATCCCAACACTTCAAAGCGCATACTGCAGTGGTAGTTCCAGGCGGTTGGCTGAATGCGCAGGAACCTAGTGCGCAAGACCGTTCCAAATCGAGCTGTCACCTGATCGTCGTAGCCTTCGTTGACGTTACCAGGGAACTGTGAAAAAAACAAAAAGAGTTTTCAATTGAACAACAACTCCAATTTTGCGTAAAATTGCCGAGATGAGTAGAGAAACGGAGTACAAAAGCGTTTAAAATGCGCCGTTTTGATGTAAGCGCGAATACATCTATATCCTGAAAAGCGCCCCTTAGTGTAATGTGGTGTCCAGCCACCACCCCCCCCCCCGCTTGTTTTTGAATTCCAAAGTTATGATGACCTTGGCAAAAAAAATTATACCTCCTCGGACTTGAAATCAGCGCCAGTCACGTGATCCCAGGACCGACCGTCACGGCTGTGTGTCACTCTGTAACGCGTGACTCGCTGGTGATGTCCGTTATGACTGTCACCACCTCGGGCTTGGGTGACCAGTCCTGTGACGTAGACCTCGGGGTCGAACTTGACCTGAATCCAGGGATGATCCGGGTCAGTTTGTTCGTCGTTGCACCACGCAGATGCATACCCTGTTCAACAATAATATACAATGAAATGTCATCTGCTGTGTATGTTGGTTTTGGCTGGTTAATTCACCTAAAAACGAATGCCTTTTCCCCATTAAGATTGTACATTTGGAAGCATTAGAAACGAAGGGACCATTAAAATTTGATGCGAGGGCCCAAATGCTAATAGGCAAAACAAGAATGACGATACATGCATTGTTAGGCTACTTCATTTGGCACGCAGTGGGCGTATTCGAAACCCCGTGTTGAATGAACACGAGAATATGACCGATCGATCGATTACTAAAAGACCGCTTATATATATCGATGAATAGGTTTCCCCGGCCAATTTCGCAAAAAAAAGCATTCGAACTGTGGCCAATTTGAAGCGAAGTAGCGCCCTGTCGTCATTCCCGTGGTTCGTATTAGATTTCAGGTGTTCAAATTCGTTTTAAGACCTGACATTTTCATGTTTAACATATCCTAAGTTGAAGTTATGTCATTCGGTTTAAGTGGTCATTCAATTTAGCAGTCGGTTTGGTTGAGGGTTATTTACATAAGATTCTTGTTTTCGTTTTCATTTCCGCGCATTCTATTTAGCACTTTTTGCATTCAAAATAAAAGTAAACGAAGGTATACGATGCGAGTCTTTTAATTTCTTTCACCTTTTGATTATTTCCGCTTCATGTCGTGGTCCATTTTTGTGTTTCTGGACCCTCCTCTTGGCAGGTTTTCCCGTCTCAGACCTACGCGGCTACAATTGACCTGCAGCAGTAGATCTGTTTATGCCAAGATTGTCTGCAAGTTCAAGATAGTCTTCGGCATTGCCATCGAAAGCTTCGATCAAATGACCACGGTCTACGTTTGAAATTCTCATGCAACGCCCATGAGCTGGAATATTGATATTTCTAGTGCCTCAATCTAACAGTTTGCATTGCGATCAGAGTGGCAGAGTCTTGTGGGAGGTTTTTATATCTATATTTCCAAATTGTAACAAAAACACTCCATCTTATTCTAACAAACGACGGAGCGACATGGACCTACTTCGAATTACTGTGCTTACTTTCCACATATGCTTGCTTAATGGTGAATTCGGTTGACCAAACTTACACAGCTTGAAGCTCCGGCGAATTTGGATGCTCGTTTGTGCAATTTTAATTTGAATGCCCTATTTTTAAAATTGCATGATTAACATGTGAAATCGCATGCTTCTAATGTGAAAGTGATTGGTGTTTTTAGGTAATTGAATGTTGATTTCAACGTGCATTCAAATTCGTGCGAAAATGGGTGATTGGTCGCCAGTTTGGCCGCCAAATCTGCTAACTTGGCCGGGAAAACCTATAACAGACCATACATGCTGGAATTCGTATCCTCCTGGAGTCATTTCTTTGTTCTCGTGTACTAAAATTTAAGAGTTTGAAAATGTAGTTTCAAAATGCTTCTATTGTAACCAGAATTAATTTCCAGGGCTGAAATTCGGACCTAATATCCCTTACATAAAATATTTCAATTTGCGACTGATCAACACACCTCGGAAATTCCTAGTTTTTGAGAAAATCCATATATCTATTTCGTGATCACCTATAGAAATTGCCATGTGGAGACGTAAACAATCTTTTATTTCCTATTACGCATATGTCTCCACAGGGTACCGTGTACCAGATCGATCGATCGATGTAAAAGACCGATTGATGTGTTGATCGGAGTTTATGCCTCTTTGGCGTTCCATACTAGAACGGTGTTTCGAATGATCAGAACCTACACGCGAACCGTTCGCGAACCGTATTTTCACTAATATTGATGAGTACATAGTAGTGAGGAACGTGAAGAACAAACGTGGTTGACTAACCGCAACTTGTGTTATTTTTTGTGCGCACGAATTAAAAACAATTTCATTCAGTGCAAAAGCAGTAAATATATATATTTAAAAATTGTAAGTGAGCATAGAGTGGGCTTGTCTTTGCCAATTTTTGTAGCTGTTCCGGGATTTAAATTATTTTCATAAGATACTTTTATTGATCTTACAAGTAGTAGTACATTAGTTTTGACACAGGGAATTCAATAGTACCCTGGGTATTGAGGCGCGATCTGGTAGGTCCATGGTTCGCCATATTTCGATAATAAGACGACGCTGTGATGTGGTCATCTGCGATGCGCCCGTCCTGCATGCCGAGAGGCCCCTCCTCAGAGCAAGCTATAAAGCGAAGAAATCAGAAGATGACATGGTCTGATGATGAAAGTAGCGGTGATACAAATTTGCCGCATTAAACAGTATTGTTTGTTTAAAATGCAATTGATCTTTATAATGAGTTTGACAAGTTGAAGGGCTTGATGCCGGAGTGAGTTTTGCCCGTGCAGATTTTATTTTTAAGTGTACAACAGGTGCACTTTTGACCCTCCGATCTGTAATCCAATTTGAAGCAAAACCAGGCAAAGGAAAATGCTTTCTTTGTAAAAAGTGGTTTACATGCACAAAACAATAAATTATGAGAATATCTTGTGCTCCGCACTGTCCAAGCGCCATAAATGCTATAGAGAAAGGTCTTTACGAGGATAAAGAGAGGTGTATTCTTATTCCAAAAGGAAATACGGTCCTTTCCATGTTTCCCTTTTCCTGAAAAGATGGGTGAACCTTTGAAAGGAGGGGATGTGCATGTTGCTGAGGAAAACAGTGAGAGGGCAAATCAATGTTTGCTACGGTCTTTTTTGTCAACAATCCATCCATTTACTTTTGATATATAAAGGGTCTGTGCATCTCGACATTCATTATGTTACTAATATTGTACCGTAAACACTGCAATTGAGTCGCATCCTAATCTCAGGCAGCTGAAGTGGTGCATCGAAGTACGACACACGAAACGGTCGTTGGGGACGAATCACGTTGACTCCGCCCAGTTCAACAGAGGTGCACTGGCAGGGATCTTTGAAGGGTGCCGCCCCTCGCAGACGATTGGTCGCTGGATCCCACTCTTGGCCAATGAAACAAGGGCACGCAGCGGCAGTCCAAAACACGAAACCTCATCGGACGGATAAAAGAACCACATAAGTAATAGACCACTATTCGCACATGCGCAACAAGCTGGCACTAGAGCAAGAAGCACAAGCAGTGAATGGGATTCGCTCGTATCCCCCGCCCTATAGGCCCTGCAAACAGGGCGCTGGGACGGGCTGATGAGCTTCTCAGAATCTTGTAAAGGAAGTGGTGGTGGCATTCTTAGCCAATGCGCGCAAATGCTATCCCAATGTGGACAAATTTTGAGCGTCGCTTAATATGCAATTTGACCCTCCGTGAATTCGAAACGGAGACTGAGCAAGTAACGGGAATTGAAAATCTACAAAACAGATTTACAGATTTTACAGATTTACCTACATTATTACACTTTTCAACGAAAAGAAAAACGCTGGTGAAAAAAAGGCATTTGAATGGAAAAGGGCAGTCGTTACAAAATATTGGGGCGGGAGGAGTGTAAATACACTCTTACCCCTTTACCCCCGCCCGCTGGCTACGCCTATGCTAATGAACACAATCCACTATGCTAATTATAAGTATATAACGTCGTTGATATCAAACTCCGCCAGGGTATTGTACGTGCATGTAATTAGGAAGATTGTCATATCATGACGGATCAATGCATATTTCCATGGCAATGAATGAAATTGGATTGGTGACTGTTTTTAATGATAAACATTAAGTGCATTGAGTTGGAAGTCATCCACATCATGTACTTTTGTTTAAGGGAAGATAGCATGGTCTGGGTTCAGTGCCCGCATGGGTGTTTCCAAAATATTCTTCTCCGGTTTTTATCCCACCTCTAAAACTGTCATTTTCGTCATTGTCTCCTCTCTGCACATTTCTACAAAGGTTCATCTTATAGGCTGAATTTCTAAGCGTAGCCAGAAACTACTACATATTTCATACTTATCAAACATTAGAAAGCTGAAATAATTATTTTTTATTCCTTCTGTCATTTTAAGGAAAAAAGTGACATTCTGGTCGTAAAAAAAAGAAAAAGGAAAGGCAATTCATGTTGTCGCGTTGTAAAATTTTAAGAGGACTATGGAAACCGAAAAAAAAACATAGATAATTGGCCAAACAGATAAATGACAGTTTACTTTTATGTAATGAACTCTTCCCATTATTGGAGCTGATGTGGCTGGAATAAAGATTTCTTTACATAAGCCTCAATGCCATTATTTGAAGTCAGTTGTACTTCCATATGATTATCGTCATTCGGTCAGGGTGACCATAAGGTCATGGCCAAATTCTGCCAAATGCAAATGAAAAATCTGTCAGATTCATCAAAAATCTGCCAAATTTCCCAGAATTACTCGAAATACACTACAAACACTTAAAATCACATGCAGACGTTGTACTATTTGCCTTAATTAAGTTTCAAATTACATTATAAACAATCTCATATCTCTTGAAGATGTTAGGAAATGGCGTAAATTTCAGGCAAAATGCGGTTGTGTCACGACAAAGTCCGGTTCCCACTGTGAACCTCAGCACCTAGACCAGCTAACCGTCCCATTATGCAAGGGTTGTTTGAAAAGGCTGAAGACAAATGTACCTGCTTCTTTTAAATTTGCTATGTTTTTCTGTCAAATATCCATTTTTGCAGAATTCTGCCAGAAATCTGCCAATAAATCCAAACTGGTTTTTGTTAAACAAAAATCTGTCAAAGTTGGCCGAAAATCGGCTAAAACGGTCGCCCTGCATTCGGTGTAATTGATACATTGTCATAACAACAATGGCGGCAGACTAGACAAGCCACCTTTGGTTTCATAATATAGTGGGTCGTTTGTATAAAAACTAGCATTTGCTTTTACTACCTACTATTACGCATTCACTTGCATTTGTATGAATACAAATGAAGCAAGTGATGATGCACGTTTAACTGACAGAACCCAGTTTTACTAACAGAAAGCAGAAGGTCGTGGGTTCGAGTCCCACCCGAGTGATTTTTCCAACTTTCACTCGGGAGGTAACACACTGAGTATACAGTGTTTATAAGTCGGTGAAGGGCAAAACCTAATTTGATTTACATCACCCCGACGCAAATTTCCATCTTATTAAGAACCCAGTTTTATAGCTGTCCATGGAATGCCATTGGAAGCTATTGAGCTGAGTGAGAATTACAGACTACAACAAGCATTCAAATACAAACGAAGATTTTAATTCTTGAAATCAAGACTGAAACATTATTTTTATTGTCAGATTTTTTGTCTTGAATATGAACAAATCACCTTTTCTTTCTGAAATATATTGATGGCGATTTTTGGTATGTTATTCTTTGAAAGTTATCGTTCATTCATCGACGTGGGAAAACGTCCTTGTTTCATTGTACTCAATGGGTATTCATCATTTCGTAGAACGGTAAATGATCACCGTGGTGGACAGCCAAGTTTTGTGATCTTTAGGGAGAAATAGACATAACTTGGGAATAGAGTAAGCAAATTACGTGAAATGTTCACAGTTACAAGTCAATAAGATGTACTTTTTCTCTATGATTTTTTTTAATGAAATGGAGCAAGCCAAATATTTCAAAAATAGTTTGATGGTTTCAAATTTGGTCACTTTCTTTTTGACTCACTCTGTACGGCTGTTTTAAGTTGGTGCCAATTTTCATGACTTGCCACACGTGTTAAAGATAGGCATTCCAAAATTTAAAAACGAGTGCCTTTATTAAAAATAAAAAGGCGAACATTTTTTTTTAACTTGAGGCATGCTCATTTGTAAGGACTTGGCATATCACAAAAAGGGCAAAACATAATTTTCAGGCAGCTTATCGATCACAAGTCTTTCGACGACTTACCGATTATATGAAGCCCGACTAAGACCAACACATGCCACATTTTTCCGACTACACAGGGGAGCGTAGACGCTATATCGCCGCCTGGTCCTCGCTGGTAAAATGAACTAAAGTGACGTCCCTCGGCATCAAGGCCCGATGATTTCCTTCAAAAAGTGTTTGAACTGAGAAGGTACCGTACTATATTCGTTTTTTTACTGTGGACTAGTGAAACAACACAGCTAGCACTGATGAGTTCATCTACTTCATCAGCTAAATTGAGTCAACTCCTCCGCAGACTGTTGAATGTATAGCGCAGACATACAGTCACATGATCCCTCGTATAAACCACCGAGCATGATCCACGTTTTAAACCAAGCAGTCTCCGACTTATGTTAGACGCAATCTACATGGGTTTGTTTCATAGGCATACATTAATGGCGAGATATTGAATGAGAGTGCAGTAAGACAGAGCAAGGTATTTTCGTAAAGTATTTCGACCATAATTTTCCCAATTTAGTCCCTCCCGTCACAACCTAGACCCTATGTGCAACATGCAGCCACTGTTAGATTTGTACAGTCAACTGAAAGCCGGAGTGGGTCGCAATATCGGATTGCATTTTCATTCAAGTTAAGTAAATTTGTGACGGTAAATCGAACACGCTAAATTGCCAGATGAATCGCGTATGCCTAGTGCGCAAGGCCTATAGTTGTCATGGAAATATATTAGTTGGGGAAATACAGCTCAGAGTTTGCAATGAGGCGTGGGCAGCTTTCAATTCAGCGTGACGCTAAACGGTCACGGAAGATTGTGTCTTAGATAATCCAAAGTCCATTTTTGTTGACATAATTGGTTCTCATAATTATGGGCTAAATTAAAATAGGCAACGAAGCCGCGACTCTTACTCGTGCCACTGCCGTCACTGCCAAATTCATTCAACTAAAGTTCTGGCACTATTTATTATACCTTAACCATTGTCGTTGATGAATCCTTGTGACAATTTTTAAGTGTCATGCAATTTAGTCCGAAATTTCAAAACTGTAATGTCCGGAAATTGGGCACTTTTAATACGTTGGTTTACTTGTATTCCTAGACCTATCCTGAAAACATATCATCTTTTTATGAGCTATTTCGAGGTTGTTACTAATGCTCTTGGCCTTATTCTGATGAAGACCATTAAGGTATAAAAAAAAATCATGGCTAACATATTACCACTGAGATGGTCATTCGAAGTGAACGCATTAAAGCCATCATCGATCACGCTGCATGATGAGGATGGAGACGGCAGATGATCGATCCACACGGGAGAGGGGATTTTGTTATTGTTTTTGTTTTGTGTGTGTGTGTCAGGCTACAATAAATGCCTTTGTTGTCAAACGGGCAGATCACCGTTTGTGATGAATAAGTCACTGAAGCAAACAGTATTCGAACTAATTGGATTTTGGATTTAATTAAGCATGAAGTCACCTGACCAATTGCAGTCACGTCTCAGAAGTCAACAGGTGTATTTTCCCAGCATCCTAACACTTCAAAGCGAACGCCGCAGTGGCAGACCAAGACGGTAGGCAGAATGCGCAGAACCTAGTGCGCAATACCGTTCCACATTTCAAAGCGAACGCCGCAGTTCGCTCGTACCCACCGCCCTGCAAACAGGGCGCTGGGGGAAAGGGATGATGAGCTTCACAAAATCTTGTGAAGGAAGTGACCTATGACCTGTATATAAAGCATCTGGCTGCAGCTGCAGACCAAAAGATTCTGGCTATTCCTGATGAATCTTAGGTCAGGTAGCCTCCGGTAATACATTGTATTACATTTTACGTCATGTGACTAAAACTGGAGAAATTCCTCCTTATTCCGAAAATGTCCGAAGTTTGCCGAGTTCGTTTCGTCGACAATCGGATAGCGCCCGAGTGTTTCCGAGTATAATATGCGTTTAATTAACTGCTAATTGCTTATTAAAAACTTTTTTAAAAAGAGTTGATAATTAATATTCATTGCTTTCATTAAGAAAACTTGAAAGTCAACGACAAGTTTGTGCATCAAGTATACTCGGATCGTATGGGCGAACAATTTGCTGCGTCATGCACTATGTTGAATTTGACGACCGTTACCGAGATTTTCCAAATCTCGGTCTTCATTTGGCTCCGCCTGATAACAGTGCTATCTGGGTGCCTAATTTTGAAGATTCCAGATCAACATTAGTCAATGTTATCTTACAGAAATATCAAACTGTATTATCATAACTGTATGATATTACGAAGCAAGTGATTTATGTACAAAATTGATCAGAACATTAAAAGCTATAAGTGATAAAGCGAAATCGGAAACGAAGCCGAGCTTTGAAAAACGGCCGTCAATGTCGTCATGTTTATTTTTAGCCACGGAGCATTGGGAATATTTGTCAGGTCTAGGGAACCAGACTACAAATCGAGCTGTCAACTGATCATCGTACTAGGCCTCCTTGACGTTTCCTGCATGTGGACTGAGTGCGGCAGAAATCAAGACTCCCATTTTTACACTCATTTCGAATTGGCATGGAATTGGCGAATTGGAACAAAAGCCAAACATAATATGCCTACTTTGGCGTCATTAAGTTGCTAAGCTATTACATGTAGGTTCCATTCAAGCCGGTTTATTACAACACCATTCATCGTTAATTTACAGAGTTGATCAGCTTTCAAAAGTAATTTTCTGAAAGTAGGCCGAAAAGTAAATTATAAGACACACACAATTAAGTAACACAGTATACGCAGAAGCAATCATATCACTGGCACTTTAAAGCCACCTTATAATCAAACAAACCGAGACTCCGACTATGCATATTATGTGACTAGTTTCAGCAACTCGTAGTTTTATTTCTTGCAATCTACCAATCTAGCTTTGACCTTGCAGCCCGAAAGCAATTACTCTCATGTGATTAGTGTGCCCACTATCAACAGTTATAATCTACAGAATCGACCGCGTCAACATTAATATACCCGAGAAGTGCATTATACGTGCTGCATTGATGTTATGAGATTCTTTGTTGTAGTTCGTTCCATGCGTGAAGGACGCAATAATTAAATTGTCACGGATATTAACTCATACGATACGTCTTGGCCAACTCAAAGCAATTGCATAATTTTCATGTCGCTATAAAAAAGGCTCTCCCAACAATACAACAGACTATAGGTTTAGAACCGAGCAGGAGGGAAAACAAACAAGGGCCAATCCAAAGGGCTGGCTGGGACAAGCCCCCTCCCCCTCCCCCTCCTCCAACCCCACCCCCCATTGACCGATGCCAATTACATATATTAAAGGCATGTAGGATCATTTGCTTTTCGTGCATTTTGTTCGTTTTCCACTACTAACACCACTCAAATTCCAAAGAAAAATGTTCAAAACCTAACCCGTTGAAGTTTGTGATCAGTGTACATGTATACTTTGGGAGTAAACAGTGAAAAACCAAGCACAACCTTTTGATCACGAAATACAATGTCGTCCGTTAGGCCAAAAAAAAGTCTCCGGTTTCTGGTATGCGCGCGCGTCGCCGTAGACATGCGCGTCGGCAAAATGAACAAGTTTTTTTTTCAATGGAAGATGATGTCTCAAAACCGCCAAACTCACTGGTTTAACTAGAATCCTGCTGCTGCACAATTTTAACGTGTTTCTAGATTGGGTTATGGTCGAGAATAAGCTTTATGCGGCCTCTCTGGACTCCCATACATTTGCACTAAGTTTAGTCGGGCACCGTTTGCCGCACCACTTTTTGGGCAAGCTCCATACCAGAAACCGGAGACCTATTTTTTTGGCCTAAACTGATTTTTTTTTTGACGAAACAGGTTTTAGGATATTCTTTGAACGGATTGAGCAATTTCAGTATTTTTTAATATGTTTGGTGCTACAGAATTATGTTTTTAAATGTGAAATATATTTTTGGGGGTTTGGGTTCCGCTTTTTTTTAATCAGCCTGTACAGGATTTTCAACATCATCATGAGTTTGGAATACTAAGAATCTCTAAATATTCTTATATCATTATTTGTTTTACTTGCAAAAGGAATAAGCAGTACAGGGAAATTTCGTAGATTGGTCATTGCAATTTGTAATGTCCTACACAAAAATACGTCTATAGCCCAGTGGTGTATATCCAGCTTTTGATGGGGGGGGGGGGGGGGCAACCGCACTAGCACATCCGGACACTTTGCCTCCGTAAAATAAAAGGGGAGGGGGGCGTAATTTTTTTTCCTAGGAGGGTTAGGGGCAATGTCATGAATAATTCAGTTTTTCCTTTGAATCATTGCAAGACTTAGGTTCTCGCTCTATTTTCCCCTTAATTTAAAATTATCTCAGTGATAAATTTGGAAAAGAAAAATAGCTGATGAAAATGAGCAGCGACGACGTGGATTCGAACCAGGGATCTTTGTATCCATAGCTCATCTCGCTATCCACTAGGCTACTGTGTGGTAGCTCGACGACAACCGTTCTTTAAAATGCTTTAATGTATTGTAACTAGTTGAGTAACTAACAACAATGCTGTTGATGTCATTGTCCGTTCTCAGGGATATACATGAATTATTCATGACATTGCCCCTAACCCTCCTAGGAATAAAAATTACGCGGGAGGGGGTGGGGGGGGGGGGCTGGTACCGATTTTGGAAATGGGGGCGCTCTTCAAAACTGACCATTATTATGAATACTGGAAAATATATGCCGATTTTCACGGCGCATTGTGATAGTTTTGAAGCTTGGTTTTCTTTTGTTTGTTTTTTCATGTCCGAACTCTCTAACCTTTTTATGGAAATAGTTACTAAAAAAAATCTTTCAAAAAATCCGACGGGGGAGGGAAGTGCCCCCTTCACCCCTTACGCCGCTGGTCTAGCCACGCCCCTTGTGCACAAACACTCCTGGTGATGGTACAAGTAACCATTATAAAATGTATTTGTCGTGTGTAATGATACGCTGTTTGATTGCCCCATGGGGACAATGGTGGTGTGCAGTGAACGTTGAAATCGTGGGCTGGAGTAGTTAGAGACCAACCGAGTATCGAGTCAAACAGTCAATAACACTTCTCGGCTGACATCGCGTGCGTAAACGTTACCATCAAAGAGCCTCCTTTTTTCCGATGTAATAAATGGACTTTTCGAAACAACAATGATTTCGATAACCGCTATCGTGTTTGTGGTGGTCATATTATCTGGCTCAGTCCTAGTAGCAGACGCTGCCGGTGCGAAATTTTTGACATCGAACAAGTCTTTTTTCAACTTGGACCGCGAGGCCGAGTCGTCCCGAGGGGCAGCAGCGGGCCGTCAGCGGGCCAGGAGGCAGGCCACTTCAGCGGACCTCTCGGCGGACGAGATCGCCGCGTACCTGGACAAGCATAACGAGCTCCGGGGCCAGACCGTGCCACAAGCCGCCAACATGAAATACATGGTGAGTTGAATTGAGAAACTATTTAAAACTTAATAATAATTGGTTGGTTATTAACAATACCAAGGGATTATGTGTACAGGATGAAAACCTGAGACAGTGAAAGCATGCCAAGAAATAAAAAGATCGACACATCTACACTCCGTACTCGGAGTTCCTCTGGAGCATGTGTTGTTATTCCTCCGTGCAGTGAAACTAGAAGATTGAGATACTCTGACAAATACACTGTAACCTGTCCAATAGACAATTGAGTGAAAACCCGCACTACAGGGTGAATCAGAATGATCTGGACCCGAATTACAGAACATTTAAACCTATGTAGCAATTATATCAAAACAAGTGCAAATGAGATATGTCATAAGCTGGTATTTTGGACATTTTTTGGGGTGAAAGTTTCATCCACTGTACCATTTTGCAGCGCTAACGAAGAGCACACGCTAAAAACACTCTGACCACGGTTCCTTGGTTCAACAAATTTATTGAAATCGCGTACTGATGTGAGACAGTGTAAAAACAAATAAAAACCTTGTCATGGACTCCTGGTGACTGACTCACTCGAAGTTATTGACGCATTTAAAAAAGGCAAAACCATTTCCTTGTGCAGACTGGACTTCTTACCACAGCCACTAATTTGAACCATTCAAAATCCCTGTGGAAGACAAGGTAATAATCATTCAAATAAAATACTCCGTTTATTTTCAAAAAAACTACTCTATTGCCACAAACTAATGGTGAACTTGGGTCCAGATCATCCTGACTCACCCTGTAAACACTTGCATTTTAGTTTTGATTGCTAAATCCTTGTTTCAGTACTTGTATTTGTTCACTCGGTGTTGATGTCTCTCGTTGTATCGCTTTTCCTGGTAATTTAGATGCCGTTTTGGCTTGTTGTTGATTTTTCCTACCACATTTTTGCCTTTTCTTCTGGTTCGAATCTGATGTACATAGGAGCGGGCACCGCATAACTATTCATATAAAAGATGGAATTTTGCGTCGGGGTGATGTAAATCAAACTAGGTTTTGCCCTTCACCGATTAATTAGTGTTTCTTCGTGCCCTTTAAACAAATTAACTGTTGTTCCTATCAGACCGCACTGTTCGTCTAGGATTGTCACTGTTCGTGATAACACACATTATTTTGTTGATGTATTTTCCTCGTAAAGACTCAAAATGTTATTAGTTTTTCGATCAAAGATGAAATGAAAATTCAACATGATGGGTCAAAGAAATCATATTACGTTTGCAACATTTCTGAATCCCACGCAATAAATTAAAACAAAATCAACGAATCAGAAACAAACATTCTGTAAAAATGGGAAATGTTCCACTCCTTTAATCTTTTTAAAAATGACTTGTTCTTGGGGTTAATGTATGTAATGTAAACCATTGTTATAAAAGGTGTTCCTGAAATCATAGTAGACTTGAATTGCGCGTTTGTTTCTATAAAAAGTGCATGAATTATCCATAAAATCCGATTATGGTTCGATAATAATCCTCACTGGGAATGTTTTCAGTATTGTTCTTCACCTTTTATTTCTCTCCGTTTTAATCCAATTGAAAATCAAACGGATGGGCCTACACAGAGAACGCAAAAGCCCAGCTTGATCGCTCATCGTGAATTTTCATGGCATCGGTGCGATCTTGTTTACCCATCAAATCTATTTGCATATGCATCTGAGTAGAACGATAATAAAAACTATAGAAATTGTTATTAAAGCCGTTATTTCCTGTTGCTGTGGGGGTTTTATGTCTGAGACTTTCTTACGATCTCTTACAACAACAGGCAGTCAGTCCAATGAATTCGCAGACGTTGTGAACGTCACTTACTCTCATTCAACCATTTTAACTGCATCACAGTAAGAACGTGCCAAGTGTACGGATTTCTTTTGACCGGGGGGATTGGTATTCTTCTTCTTCTTCATTCATTCATTTTCATGATGACTTGATGAGTTGGGCCCAACTGTCCCTGTCGAGCATAGTGTTGGAAAGAGATGGACCACTCAGACCAGTTTCTAGCTCGATGGATGTTTTCAGGGTCATGTTGGGACGACCTTTTCGTCGAGGGGCTTCAGGATTCCAGAGGAGAACTTGACTAGCTGGCTCATTATGTCGATAAACGGTATTGTTTTATTTCCATACAGCACAATAAATAGTGTAACACTTATTTATAAAATACACAGGGGTATTGAATGGCGGATACCAGGCAAAAGCAAACGCTTGTAGGCGGCCTGGTTCCTTATTTAGCACTTTAATACACGTGTACAGGTACAATGACAAGATAGAAAAGAGAACAAATAGCAAAAAGTAACTGACTAGAAGTACAGCTGAATTCCAGAATTAACAACTCAAGAAAGAAAAATCTCGGTAATACAACTGTTTTTATATCTACAAATAATATAGAAATGTAATCCAAACATGTAAATGTATACTGAATGATACACGGGACCAATAAACTATATGACACTGGAAAAAAAAAATCTTTTTAAAAAAAAACCATTTGAACGAATGAATATTCTATTTAAAAAAAACATCTGAACGAATGAATACATTTAAGATTGAAATGTTACAAGCAATCTCAACTCATGTAAAAACGCAGTAAAGGGGCATTCTAGTTTTTAGAACCGTCTGAACACACACCTATGATGTTCACACCTTACATTATTTTGATCATTTCCTTATCGGAAGGAAAAATCATTTCCCTACCACAACAAATCATCCCCCCCCCCCCCCCCCTCTTCATGTAATCCTTACATTTAATCACCTGCAGGATTCAATGACGGTTCAATAAACGCTCCATCATCGCATAATTACGAGTTGATTCGTGAGCTTTAATAAATTATAATGACAAAAGTTGTTGACGGCGAGTGTACCGTCCGTTGCCCTGGGACTCTACAGGTGCGTGATCGCGCAGTGGCTTTTATAAGGATTCACCTTTATTACGAGTGGGGAATAAACTGACAGGAGTAAACGAGGATAGTGAACTGCATTCCGCCTCAGCATAGACCTTTGTCTGCTCGGCTAAGCTCAAGGTGGCTTTTGACATGTTCAACTTCGCGTCATACTTATGGGCGGCTATCAATGCAAAAAGAAGACAACATCCAAAATATGAATAAAAATACAAAACTATATAAATATTACAAATTGTATGATTATTTACAACTAATATTCCAAAATGTACAATTAAATACAAAGCATAAATTGACACAATGGTACGTTATGATGTAAGTGAAAAAGGAAAAGAGGGAAAAAAATGTCACAAGGGTGTTTTGTTGTTTATTAATTTGTGGTTGTAATTATACCATGCTGCGCAGAGCGGATCTGTTTGTGCACAAAAGCCATCCAAAATAAAATTAAGAGGATTGCAGACGCCCGAAAATGAAACAAAGTCAAATTCTGTCAAATAAAACATAATTAGTTGAAAAGACACCCAAACAAATCAGAAACATAAAATTTTGTTGAACAGCACGAAGAGCCATATCGTTAAAAATTTAGATGAGGACCTCAAACTTACCTGGTAAAAAACATGTAGCCAGAACCTCATCATTATTATACAATTTGGGGAAATTTTCCTGGCTAAAGAATGAGCAACGATTTTGTTCAGGTGCAGAAAAAAAACATGCAAAAAATTCAGGCCAACTAGTTTTGATCATCGACCTTTTGCAAAAGCAATTTGAGCACATTTTGATTTTGCCTCATGTCCGACTTGTTGATTAACCTGGTCATTCAGTGGCATAGATTGTGGATGGAAGGATTGGAAAGTAGATTTGATACCAAGATCTGATGACACTTTTTGAAGCTACGAACCAATTGTAGTCCAATTCTAAAACTTAAGTTGAAGAGTGGCACACCCACAAGTACACACTCGTTTGTTTATGGTGTAAATTGAGACTTTTCTATTGTTCCTCTTCCCAGGGCCTGTTCCTTTGTTTATACTCCAACTTTTTTTGCAACAGCTCTCATTGGGTTTGTACACGTTTTCTAACCGAGGAGTCCTTGATTTGGTTCCTGTCCTCGATTCATTAATGATGTTGCACATGGGTGTCCTCGATTTACACCTCAAGACGCTATAGCTTATGAGCGAGTGGGTTCTTTCTCTTTGTGGGGGTGTCAACGAATTGTTCAGGGTCAAATCAAATTACGAAAGATTATTCTTAAAAAAGGATTAAGCCTGGATCATTGGGATGGAGTGCAAATAGAGGAAGATTAGGCTCAACCGGATAAGATACATTTGTGGTAGGATGATCTCTCCTAATACACACATGGCTCTTGTGTCTGTGGTTTTATGAGCAGGTCGTCAAGCGCTTATTAGAAATACCAATAATGATCTTACGTACAATCGGTGAGTAATCGTGCCTTCAAACGTTATTGTGAACAATACATTCAATCGAACGCCGTGTTGGAACATCGATATTTCTCAGAACACATTTCGTTATACGCAGAAAAGCACAGATGAAGCATTGGCGAGGAATGAATGTTTGAGTTCGAGCGACAATAGGAAAAAATACGACTTTAATAATGGCAAATTGTTCGAGATAATAGAAATTGCGCATGCGCGTTTGGTAAAGAAAGATTGACTATAGCAGTGAGAACTACTGACCTCCATTTCAAATAAATCTTCACTTTTATAGCAAAAAATGGTCTATCCAGAATATAAAGGATACTTCAGCATACAACTGATAAAAACCCTCAAAAAATACTATCATACTCTAGTATCGATAGTTGTATGCACAATCGGGCTACAAAGTACCACAATTCTGCCGAAAACACCAACGTTGGTGGAGCCATTTGAATACTTACCATAATCGGAATTAATTCCATGTCATGGACATCACTAATTTTCCCCAGCAGTATCGTATCAGCCATCAGAAAGCGATAACACGTCCAAAAAGTGACATTTAGCAGGGAAAATATTATTGAAGCCTTTGCTGAGAAAACACAGATTTGTTTTTCAGCCAGTCTCATAGGGTTTGTGCACAGGGTGTTAAGTGATGTCCAGGTATGGAACTCTTTCCTGTTAATCTAATTGTACTGTTGTGAGTAGTGATATAAGTTTTCAATAGTCATCTTGCACTTTTCCCCAACAATTAAACTGAATACTTCCCTTTTACACGACAACAAATGATACCTAGGACAATCCTTGGATTTTCGCGGATGGCTGGGTGGCTGAACAAGATCTATTAATGTGGATGTTTCCTCCCTTTCATTCCGTTTCCTATACAGACTGACATTTTGGTCTTCAGTAAACAAGTTTTATAAAAATAGCATGTTCACCTTGTTATCGTGCTGGGGCAGAGATTGATGCTTGAATCGACGTTACCAGATAGGGAAGTGGAAAGTAAATTTGATGTTCAGATTAGGTGTCTGGTATTTAATTAGTAGACTATCAATGGAACGTGCTTCCCTGTTTTCAAGGCCGCATGTGAGGGCAAACCTTCTTTATACCGTGGTAGAATGTTATCGATCCGTTTGGGGAAGAAGAAACAATCTCCATGGTGGGGTTTAAGCACCATAGGCACGCACAGACCCGGTAGTCTTTGGAAACCGTTAGATGCAAATACGACTTCTTTATCCGGCACATGATGTTAAAAGAAGCCTGCTTTGGATCAATAGGCTTTTTCAAGTTGGTAAAGAGGATTGATTTAAGACTGCAAGCTGATGTGCAGACCTGTGCGTCCCAACATTGTTGGTTTTCCCCGGGATTAAATCTGTCCATGGCTGGTTTTCAAAAGACTTGAAGTACTTTTCAAAGTAAACAATTATTTTTGAAACTTACTGTCCCTAACTCCTTATGGGGTGTGCGAACAATTATATTGCAGTTGAAGAATTCAGGAATGGTTTTTTTTTTATTTCTGAGCCTTGTTCACTGTTGCTTGAAAGGAGGTAAATCATCATGAACATAATAGCTGTTATAATACATGTACAGTGTATTTGGAGCATTTTTTAAACCCACAACTAATTTGTAGAGGATGAAAATCACTTTTCGGAAAAGTTAACCAGAGCGGCAAAATTTACCTGACGTTTTCGTGTATATACCTATACATTTTCCTCTACTGCGCATACTTGATATTGATCATTCCGTATACCTATTGTTGCGTGGCCTATACTAGTGGGACATATGCAAGAACTACAGGGTGAGTAAATAAAACCGAAACCAAAATGTCGGGACCATTATTTTAGTGAAGTTTTGAATGTAACACTTTCAAAATCCAGAAAATGAAAGCCCAATTCATAAGCTTTTTTTTTAGTACAAGAATCATTCAAGTCACTCATGTACTTTTCAAGTTACGGACTTTTAAACACAAGCACCGTTTTAAAGTTCTGTCCACGGATCACAAAAAGGTAAGTGTTCTGTCAGCAAAACGAAAACAAATCACATAGGGATGTGTGTAAAACGGTGGTTGTGTTTAAATTCGATAAGTTGCAAAATACATAAGTGATTTGAATGATTCTTGTACTAAAGGAAAGCTAATGGATTGGGCTTTCATATCCTAGATTTTGAAAGTGCTACATGCAGAACTTCACTAAAATAATAGTCCCGACATTTGAGTTTCGTGTTTTTTGACTCACCCTGGACAGTTCCCCCTGTACTTGTATCTCGCTGACTGACTGGCTCAATGACTTTCGATTGTGAATAAGACTTGGTTAAGTCTCATCTTCGGGCTCAAAGATTTGACTCAGATGACTACATACAGACCCCTCAGCTCCAATCGGTCCGGGAAGAGCCTTATGGCCCTTATGCACGACTTGGCCATTTTTGTCGAGTTCTCTGAATGCATTTCATAAAATGTTAACTGTTGATTGGAATGCGCCAGACTATTTATGCAGCCTTATTTTACTGTCATTTTTTTATCTGGCTTAAAACATTAGGGAATGTTTAATTACAAGTGTTAAGTTATTCATTGAAGCAGACTTGAATTAATTAGTAATTTACTTGCTTTCATTCCTCTTCGCAAGTTCCAAAAATGAAGGTTTTACCTCACTTTCAATTCAATATGGCCGACTCGTGCATAAGGGCCATATAGGCTTTCCTAGTCTTGTTTCTAGTCCAATTTCACGAGAGAGTTTAGTTTTCACATTGCAATACTTTTCTCGTATTGTTCACAGACTTGGGATGACGACCTGGCCACCATGGCCCAGCAGTGGTCGGATATGTGCATCTGGGATCACGGTCAGCCAGACAACATTAGCCCGTTCAGCAGCCTGGGCCAGAACCTGTACATCACCAGTGGCGGCACGTCTACCAAACGGATCGACGGGGCCGGTCCCGTACAGTCCTGGTATAACGAAGACCAGTACTACACGTACGAATCGAACTCGTGCCAAACCAACCAGGTTTGCGGGCACTATACACAGGTAGGCCTATAAAGTGACGTTAACTATGAAGTATAGGTAAACACTGTTCGGACGCGGGTTGATGAGCCTTCCCAGTCCCCGAAAATCCCCTCCCCGACCCCACACCCATCCCCACCGCCCCCGCACCCACTTGAGGCCTGTGCTATCTCGTGCTCCCCACTCAAAACAGAGTTGCAATCAAGTCAATCACAAGTCAATCACGATTCAATCCCAAGTCAATCACAAGACAATCGCAAGTCAATCACAAGCTAATTACAAGTCAATCACAAGTCAATCAAAAGCCAATCACAAGTCATTCACAAGCCATTCACATAGTCAATCATAAGTCCATCACAAGTCAATCTCAAGTCAATCACAAGTCAATCACAAGTCAATTACAAGTCAATTACAAGTCAATCACAAGTCAATCACAAGTCAATCAAAAGCCAATCACAAGTCATTCACAAGCCAATCACATAGTCAATCATAAGTCCATCACAAGTCAATCACAAGTCAATCACAAGCCAATCACAAGGCAATTACAAGTCAATTTACAAGTCAATCACAAGTCAATTTAGAAGTTAATCACAAGTCAATCGCAAGTCAATCACACGTCCTCCAGTCTCAAGCATAAGGTCGCATGCGATTCAAAATAAAAAGCTGTAAAAACATTTCTTGCTACCATTACAACTCCAGTTGCTTTTATTTAAAAAATCCATTCTCGACCATATATTTCCACTTTTAAATTTTAAATGACGAGCATCTATTTACTTGGGTCATGGTGTTTTACCGTAATGGCAATAATCTCAATACATGTATGTAACATTATTTATAGGTTGTGTGGGCAAGCAGCTACGCAGTGGGTTGTGCGCAAGCGTACTGCCCTACGGCCACCGGAATCTCCTGGTCAAACACCATCATTGTCACCTGCAACTATGGACCTGCGTAAGTCAATAAACTCTAAAAACAGCTTTCATTTTGAAGAGGATAGTCCCTCAACTTGCAACTGCACTGTCATTATCCATACTTATATGACAATTTATACAACACCTGTATAAATCCCCGTCATCTGATTGGTAGCTCTTTGATCACATGTCATTAAATTATTCGTCTGAACCCACAGCCCGGCCGCACCGCAAAAATAGAAGTTCTATTCCACGGTAAATAGAAGTTCCATTGAACGATCGCACAAGGGCGGATCCGGGGGGGGGGGGGGGCAAAGGGGGCCATGCCCCCCCCCAAAAAAAACGAAACCAATTTTTTGTTTGTATGTGACATCGCAATAAAGGCAGGCAATGAGTACACACCATCTTTTCCTCAAAAAAAATTGGTTAAAGTGGTCAGAAATTGCCTCAGATCGCACCACAGAGCATCTAGAATCCAAAAAGATTTCGGGGCCCTTAAGCGGGCCCCGAACCCCACACCGTAATTTTTTTGACCTACTTTTTTGGGGGGCCAATTTTTTTGTTGGCCCCCCCAAATATTGTGTTCTGGATCCGCCCTTGCGATCGCACTATTGATGGCTGTGACCAATCAGATGACGAGGACTTATTTAAATAATGAATGTTTCATATTTCGTGCTATGGAAAGAATCATTCGTTGACAGGTGGATGGAACATCAATCTGTCACCTCATAAAATTCTTACCATTGCACTCATAAACATCCATTATTTCTATAATATACACTGCATGTCTATTCATTCCTCCATGATGCAAATATACGAAGCATGTGTAGCACTCTCCCAAATAGACCATGTAAAGCAAGAGTGATGTTTTCAGTACTGTTACAGAAAAAAAAGATGGTTGGATTTGATAACACTCGTGGGGAGATCATTTACTTCCTTTAGGGTTTGCGTCATTTTGTATGTGAGGAAAAATCATTGGCTGTATTGGGGGGGGGGGGGATCTGAATGACTTACAAAATTTGGGTCTAAATCAGTGGCGTAAATCTGTGCCGGCGAGTGGGGGATGGGGGATGACCCAAATCCTAAAATATCCCGGCCGTGGAAATTCAAAAAGTGGGGGCACCACATTACACTAGGGGCGCTCTTCAGGAAAAAGATGTTTATCAATATGAATACTCGCGCTTACCTTTTTAAAGCTTTTGTACTTTGTTTCTCCACTTTTCAGTGCTATTGAATACATTTTAGTTGTTGGGACGTTCGGAAATTACCTCAAAATCCGAATATGCGAATCCAAAAATCCATATTTTTTTTCATCACAAAAAAGTGGGGGATGATTGAATAGCCCATCCCCTTGGTCAAAAAGTGTGTGGGGGTATATACCCCCCCCCCGGATTTGCGCCCCTGGTCTAAAGTTATCTTCTTCTTTTTTTTCACAGCGGGAATTACCCCACACAGCCCTTCATATCTGGCACTCCATGCACACAGTGTGACTCGGGTATAGGACAGTGCTACGGAAACCAATGCCGTAAGATTCCTTCTTCCAGGATACGAGATTTATGTCAACAAAATACTGTAGGCCTACTCACTAAAGTACACAGTTAATCAAAATCGTGTAAAGTCCATCTGAAAAGCTGCGATATTTTGCAAGAATTCGGGACTGTACTGCTGCATGAGAACATCGTGATACCAAGGACCTATACAATGTTTGCTGCGAATCCAATTTTTGGAACTATTTTGTTTCTTGACCTAAGTCAGCTGGTATAAACAAAAACTGTTTAAGTAGCAGAGAAACTATTCTCGCAAGAAACGTGTTGAAAATGTCAAAAATTGATGGCTCAATGGAACTCTTACAGAGAGTTCCATCAATCATTCAATTGACAGTGGTTAGTGACAGATAAAGCCTAAGAAGGAGTTCGTTATTCAAATTCTTTTGTTGAATTTCCTAAACTTTTTTTCTCCTTGTAAACAGGTCTCTGCTCGACACACAGCGAAACATGTGGTAAGTTAATCGTTAATTTGAAACTAAGAGGGGATTTACATCCATATAACTTTTATCCTTAAACTATTTATGTAAAACAGTCAACGTACGATGTACTCCGGGCCGATCTTCGTCTAATATCTTTTCATAACCCGCCTAGCCTAAGGCCTATAGCAAGTTAAACAACAAATGAAGTTTATGTTGTTGTGGAGTGATCGTCGATTTCATGAATTTAACATTTCTCCGTATATTTGGCAGTTTGTGCACAGGTTTGTGATAACTGTGGGACCTTGGACAGCAGTGCATGTACCTGCACCTGCCCGAACGGCTTCTACGGCGCCGATTGCAGTGGTACGTACGCATATCCGCTTCGTGCTACACGCTGATTGGACAATGCACTTTGAAGCAGCCGCCATTTTGGATCCCAAACATTCCCCTGATAGTAATTTATTGCTTGTATATTGGCCAGTCCTAGGAATAGGATGGTTTATAATCTTAAAAGCTGTTCAGAAAACACACATCTTATTTTTGCGAACTTTAAATCTGAAATAAAGTTCAGTACCTACGCGTGCGTCAGGGGTGACCCAAGATGGCGGACGATTGCTTCAAAGCCTATAGGCACTGTCCGCCAGTCCAGTTAGTATAGAGGCCAGTGGATGGGTAGACCTACCAAGAAACATCCTCTTGAAGCAGAGACTGCACGGAGCCTACACGTTGGTTTTCCAGCGTCATGATTTGAACTAGGCCGATATATCTTGATGGCAAATTGTCTCCACAAGAGGTCGCTGTTCAAAGTGATGGTTCAACCAATGCTGGCTGTGCATTCTCCGTCAAAATGGAAGCAAATGGAAGGAAACAAAATCACCCGTTTCTTTCAAAAATAATTTTTTACATTTTGGAACCGGTCTTCAGAACAAGCAGAATTACCACATTCGGATATGTATTAATAGTTTAATGTCTGTGCTGGAGAATCTTCTCTTTTGGGATAAGTCGTGCCAAGGAATGCAATACATGTACCAATTACCGGTATAATAAAACAAACTCGCTTGTTATTACTGCGCATTCGTCATGGGCTTCCCAAGATGGCGGACGACTGCTTCAAGGCGTTAACGTCTCGCAAGTTAACCATTGTGTTTAATAATTTCTTTCCACAGTGGTTTGCGAGAACACCCATCAATACTGTGGCGCCAATCCCGGTTGGCCTACGTCTTGGTGTGATGACGACCATAGCTATGTGTTGACCAACTGCCCTGCGTTATGCAGTCTGTGCGTCTGTAAGTCAAAGCCAAAAAAAAAAAACTTGATGAATTTTCGAGAAGAAAAAGAAATTCAACATTTCATGCTGATTTTTTTTATAATGATATTGTCGTGACTTCGTATTACAATGCAAAGTAAAAAATCAAATTGATCTTGAGAAGCGAGATTTTGCGAGAATACAATATTTTGTTTCAGGATTGATAATACATGTATAAATTGTTAGTCGAAATTATTTTTTCTGTAAATTTGTTTATACAGCAATTCAAGATCCAGGCTATACGTGCGGTAAGTTTAATTTTTGTCGCCTTTTTCCATTAGCGCGGTCAGTACACGATCGATCGTTTTGCGGAGTATCATGAAAGAAATCACATAATTATAACAGATTTGTTGAAATGAGCCAATTTATAGATGTTATATAAAAGAGGGGAAAACGAGAGGCAAAGGATTTAATTCGAAAGTTCTTTAATTTCCGGGTGGGCGGAACTACAAGCTTCAAAACTTCAAGGAATTCCAACGCAAATTTATGAGCCAAAATCATCCCTTGAGATTAATTTTTCATGAAACACAAAAGCAATTTTTTTGTCTGAAATTACTCGTGTTTCCAAAATTTCTCCGAAAACATTTCTATACTTGTCGGTGTCGGTGTTCGACACCGACAAGCAGTCCTTACTGAATACATGCTCCTGGGTTTCTTTTTAACTTTCGACGGCACCTTTCTGCCACATGCTTTTTCAGTTTCTTTTCTCTTTAATTGAAATCTGAAAAAGAGAATTTGCAGCGTCATGGAAGAAAATTACTGTCGTTGACAGGGTCAATTAATCATGATGTCTTATTAATAATTCGGAGAAACGATCCAAAACTCTTAGTCCTTTCAATATCCTTGAGCAAGATGATGGATGTATAAGATTTGAAAAATACATCTTCAGGTTTATTTACTGAGCTCCTTAAGTACAAAAATTGTCTGATTTGTAATGCGCCTATCGCTGGGATTGCCCCATAACCTTCTCCAACACCAAAATACAGATCCTGCCACGGATGCACCTGCGACTGTTGCAGCCACTGCTGCTGCCACAGACGCACCTGCAACAGACGCACCGGCAACCAACGCAGCAACCAACCCACCCACCGCTCCGGCAATCGGTAAACAATGCTTCCAATTCAATGTTAAATTTATTGTCAGGTTTCAAAGTTAAGGACAATATTACTTTCCCAGTGGACATTAAAGTGACATGGGAACAAGGGTGGCCACCCAGAAACGAGCCTACCGATTTAATGAGAAACACATTGCACAATAGGGATGGTACCACATACACTGTGAAATTGTTCAGCCTGAAGTGGTATCGTTTGGAAGAAAAAAATGAAGGTGGTCTGAAAAAGATGTTCGTTTAAACGCATAACTGCAAAAATTACCCATCCACCGGAACCTCGACTTCACGTACACTTACCAGCTGAACGAGAGTCGTATCCTGAGCGCTGATTTATAGGGATGTGTACACGAGAGGTTGCATATGAAACGACAACTTTTGAATGGGAAGCGCTGGCAACGGAATCCACTTCAGAGACCACTGAATTTTTGCATAGGCATTCTCTGTTTTCTCAAAGTATCCACTGAGCTGAAATTTCAACAGGTTAGTTGTATTGGTATGCAAGTCCCAACCCACTTAAGATTTTTTTTCCCAGCTATTTTGTTACTTCAAACGAAATAAAATACACAATAAGCAAAAGCATGACCTTTAAGAAAATTATTTTACAAAATATATTTTGTTGCATTACTTTTGTAACAAAATTGCAGTTTATATTTTGAAGTAAAAGGGAGATGAAGAGAGCGTAACGAGTGGGCTGCAATGTTCAACGTGATATTTAGTCTTTTTAAAGTGGATCTTTGCGGTAAACGTCTAACTTACTTACCTTGCTTACAGTTGCTTGCTTCTTTGCTTACAGTACACATATTGTATTTTTTAATCCATCAAGATTTGGTTGTTTTTTGTAATCTCACATCTAGCCACGACGGTTGGAGTCGCCACTACACCGTGCCAAGTTTCTTGCGATAATGGCGGGACTTTAGATTCCTCTACGTGTGAATGCATGTGCACATCCG
>CM057141.1:16937410-17158864 GCA_029964075.1 Patiria pectinifera | reverse complement strand
TCTTTGAAGGGTGCCGCCCCCTCGCAGACGATTGGTCGCTGGATCACTCTTGGCCAATGAAACAAAGACACGCAGCGGCAGTCAAGACATGAAACCTCATCGGACGGATAAAGAACCACATAAGTAATAGACCACTATTCGCATGCGCAACAAGCAAGCACTAGAGCAAAACACGAGCAGTGAATGGGATTCGCTCGTATCCCCCGCCCTATAGGCCCTGCAAACAGGAGCGCTGGGACGAGCTGATGAGCTTCTCAGAATCTTGTAAAAGAGAGTGGTGGTGGCATTTAACCCAGCCCAATGCGCGCAAATGCTATCCCAATGTGGACAAATTTTACAGGCGTCGCTTAATATACAATTTGACCCTCCGTGAATTCGAAACGGAGACTGAGCAAGTAGCAGAGATTGAAAATCTACAAAACAGATTTAGATTTTACAGATTTACCTACATTATTACACTTTTCAACGAAAAGAAAAACGCTGGTGAAAAAAAAGGCATTTGAATGGAAAAGGGCAGTCGTTACAAAATATTGGGGCGGGAGGAGTGTCAAATACACTCTTGCCCTTTACCCCCCGCCCGCTGGCTACGCCTAACTAATGGAACACAATCCACCATGCTAATTATAGAAGTATATAACGTCGTTGATATCAAACTCCGCCAGGAGTATTGTACGTGCATGTAATTAGGAAGATTGTCATATCGCTGACGGATCAATGCATATTTCCATGGCAATGAATGAGAAATTGGATTGAGTGACTGTTTTTAATGATAAACATTAAGTGCATTGGAGTTGGAAGTCATCCACATCATGTACTTTTTGTTTAAGGGGAAGAATAGCATGGTCTGGGTTCAGTGCCCGCATGGAGTGTTTTCCATAATATTCTTCTCCGGTTTTTATCCCCACCTTTTTAAAAACTGTCATTTTCGTCATTGTCTCCTCTCTGTACATTTATACAAAGGTTCATCTTATAGGCTGAATTTCTATAGCCATAAAACTACCTACATATTTCATACTTATCAAACATTAGAAAGCTGAAATAATTATTTTTTTATTCCTTCTGTCCATTTTAAGGAAAAGAAGTGACATTCTGGTCGTAAAAAAAAAAAAAAAAAAAGGAAAGGCAATTCATGTTGTCGCGTTGTAAAATTTAGAGGACTATGAGCAAACCAGAAAAAAACATAGATAATTGGCCAAACAGATAAATGACAGTTTACTTTTATGTAATGAACTCTTCCCATTATTGGAGCTGATGTGGCTGGAATAAAGATTTCTTTACATGAGCCTCAATGCCATTATTTGAAGTCGGAGTTGTACTTCCGCTATGATTATCGTCATTCGGTCAGGGTGACCGTAAGGTCATGGCCAAATTCTGCCAAATGCAAATGAAAAATCTGTCAGATTCATCAAAAATCTGCCAAATTTCCCAGAATTACTCGAAATACACTACAAACACTTAAAATCACATGCAGACGTTGTACTATTTGCCTTAATTAAGTTTCAAATTACATTATAAACAATCTCATATCTCTTAAAGATGTTAGGAAATGGCGTAAATTTCAGGCAAAAATGCGGTTTGTGTCACGACAAAGTCAGTTCCCACTGTGAACCTCAGAACCTAGACCAGCTAACCGTCCCATTGTATGCAGAGGGTTGTTTGAAAAGGCTGAAGATTGAAAAGTCTGAAGACAAATGTACCTGCTTCTTTTAAATTTGCTATGTTTTTCTGTCAAATATCCATTTCTGCAGAATTCTGCCAGAAATCTGCCAATAAATCCAAACTCATTTTTTAACAAAAAAATCTGTCAAAGTTAGCCGAAAATCGGCTAAAACAGTCGCCCTGCATTCGGTGTAATTGATACATTGTCATAACAACAATGGCGGCAGACTAGACAAGCCACCTTTGGTTTAATAATATATTGGGTCGTTTGTATAAAAACTAGCATTTGCTTTTACTACCTACTATTCACGCATTCACTTGCATTTGTATGAATACAAATGAAGCATGCTATGATGCACGTTTAACTGACAGAACCCAGTGTTACTAACAGAAAGCAGGAGGTCGTGGGTTCGGTCCCACCGATGATTTTTCCAACTTTCACTCGGAGGTAACCACACTGAGTATACAGTGTTTATAAGTCAGTGAAGGAGCAAACCCTAATTTGATTTACATCACCTCGACTCAAATTTCCATCTTATTAAGAACCCAGTTTTATAGCTGTCCATGGAATGCCCATTGGAAGCTATTGAGCTGAGTGAAATTACAGACTACTAATAACAAGCATTCAAATACAAACGAAGATTTTAATTCTTGAAATCAAGACACAAACATTATTTTTATTGTCAGATTTTTTGTTTTGAATATGAACAAATCACCTTTTCTTTCTGAAATATATTGATGGCGATATTAGATACGCTATTCTTTGAAAGTTCTCGTTCATTCATCGACGTGGGAAAACGTCCTTGTTTCATTGTACTCAATGGGTATTCATCATTTCGTAGAACGGTAAATGATCACCGTGGTGGACAGCCAAGTTTTCTTTATCTTTAGGGAGAAATAGACATAACTTAAAGGAATGAGTATTAAGCAAATTACGTGAAATGTTCACAGTTACAAGTCAATAAGATGTACTTTTTCTCTATGATTTTTAATGAAATGGAGCAAGCCAAATATTTCAAAATAGTTTGATGGTTTCAAATTTTGTCACTTTCTTTTGAGTCACTCTGTACGGCTGTTTTAAGTTGGTTCAATTTTCATGACTTGCCACACGTGTTAAAGATAGGCATTCCAAAATTTAAAAACGAGTACCTTTATTAAAAATAAAGGCGAACATTTTTAACTCGAGCATGCTCATTTGTAAGGACTTGGCATATCACAAAAAAGGGCAAAACATAATTTTCAGGCAGCTTATCGATCACAAGTATTTCGACGACTTACCGATTATATGAAGCCCGACTAAGACCAACACATGCCACATTTTTCCGACTACACAGGGGAGCGTAGACGCTATATCGCCGCCTGGTCCTCGCTGGTAAAATGAACTTAAGTGACGTCCCTCGGCATCAAGGCCCGATGATTTCCTTCAAAAAGTGTTTGAACTGAGAAGGTACCGTACTATATTCGTTTTTTTACTGTGGACTTGTGAAACAACACAGCTAGCACTGATGAGTTCATCTACTTCATCAGCTAAATTGAGTCAACTCCTCCGCAGACTGTTGAATGTATAGCGCAGACATACAGTCACATGATCCCTCGTATAAACCACCGATCATGATCCATGTTTTAAACCAAGCAGTCTCCGACTTATGTTAGACACCAATCTACATGGGTTTTGTTACATAGGCATACATTAATCGCGAGATATTGAATGAGAGTGCAGTTAGACAGAGCAAGGTATTTTCGTAAACTATTTCGACAATAATTTTCCCAATTTAGTCCCTCCCGTCACAACCTAGACTCTATGTGCAACATGCAGCCACTGTTAGATTTGTACAGTCAACTGAAAGCCGGAGTGGGTCGCAATATCGGATTGCATTTTCATTCAAGTTAAGTAAATTTGTGACGGTAAATCGAACACGATAAATTGCCAGATGAATCGCGTATGCCTGGTGCGCAAGGCCTATAGTTGTCATGGAAATATATTAGTCGAGAAATACAGTTCAGAGTTTGCAATGAGGCGTGGGCAGCTTTCAATTCGGCGTGACTTTTTCTAAACGGTCACGGAAGATTGTGTCTAGATAATCCAAAGTCCATTTTCGTTGACATAATAAGCCATTTTGCGAGTTAAATTTGAAGAAAATCTGGAACGCTGACTTAATACAATGCTTTGCACGTTTTAATCTAGCATTCTCCCGACCAAAGAGACTGTTACTATATCACGTGATTCAGGGCAAAGCCTTATACTGCCAACCCCCAGCTCCGGCATGGTCTGGTGTCTTTGTGCCATTCTCACCCACATTGTGAACGATGTATTGGTGCTGAGCGTCTCTTACGTAACTATGCAGAAGGCTTGCCCCGAATCTTGTGATTAGCAACAGTGTCTTTGGTCTGGAGAATTCAAAGTTAAAATGTGCCAAGCATTCTGAGCAAGTCATTGTACCAGACGTTTTTCAAATGTAAATCCAAAGGGTATAGGTTACTCGCAAATGGCGTATTGGTTCTCATATGGCTAACTCTTACTCGTGCCACTTGCGTTCGGAACGACGATAGCACGGCAGACTCTGTCGAGCAGTCAAATTTAATAATTGTTGGTGTTGTGCTTAATTCAGTGCTATCGCCGTGTCGAATTCAAAACGTAGCCAATTTAATTCATATCAGGGCGGGTGTGGCACAGTATGTGGTGCCTTTTTCTTTTTGGAGGGGAGGTTGCTAATGCGAGATTTCAGAAACCTCAATATTACAACAGTCGACAGCATGATGGGCCTAGATATTTCGCTGTCGTCATTTTTCTTTTCTTTGGTGATATGTTGTTGTGCCAGTATTTGTCAGTATTAGCCAGTGAGCAAAGCTTTCTCACACATATTTTTTTAATAAAAGCAAAGGTTTTTGGGTTTCACAAGTTGAACAGACAACCCCTAAACTGATCAGTGTCTTCCTAAAAATGACATCACAGCACCAGCGCCTCTCAGTTGTCTGGAAAAGCATGGACAATTTTTAATGTTCAAAGAATTAGTGTAGGCCTACTTTTCAATAAAATGAACCGAAAATGGATGTCAATATTTGTCATACATTTAAGAGGAGTAGAAAGTTGCACAAAATATGTTCCTATGAGACAAAGTCGCTTCATGGGCCCCTTAAGTTAAATACCACTTCCCACTCCCCCCCCCCCCCCCCTTACAGTTTCCTCATCGCATTGTTACTGTTGCAAGACCTCTTTGTTGGCAAGCTTCAAATTCATGCAGCTAAAGTTCTGGCACTATTTATTATACCTTAATCATTGTCGTTGGTGAATCCTTGTGGCAATTTTTAAAGGGTCATGCAGTTTAGTCGGAAATTTAAAACTGTAACGTCCGGAAATTGGGCACTTTTAATACGTTGGTTTACTTGTATTCCTAGACCTATCCTGAAAACATATCATCTTTTTATGAGCTATTTCGAGGTTGTTAATAATGCTCTTGGCCTTATTCTGATGAAGACCATTAAGGTATAAAAAAAAAGTCATGGCTAACATATTACCACTGCGATGGTCATTCCAGAGAGTGAACGCATTAAAGCCATCATCGATCACGCTGCATGATGAGGATGGAGACGACAGATGATCGATCCACACGGGAGAGGGGATTTTGTTATTGTTTTTGTTTGTGTGTGTGTGCTACAATAAATGCCTTTGTTGTCAAACGGGCAGATCACCGTTTGTGATGAATTAGTGACTGACACAAACCATTACCCGAACTAATTGGATTTTCGATTTAAGCGTGAAGTCACTTGACCAAATGCAGTCATGTCTCAGAGAAGTCAACAGGTGTATTTTCCCAGCATCCTAACACTTCAAAGCGAACGCCGCAGTGGCAGACCAAGGCGGTAGGCAGAATGCGCAGACCTAGTGCGCAATACCGTTCCACATTTCAAAGCGAACGCCGCAGTTCGCTCGTACCCACCGCCCTGCAAACGGGGCGCTGGGAAAAGGGCTGATAGAGCTTCACAAAATCTTGTGAAGGAAGTGACCCTGCTGACCTGTATATAAAGCATCTGGCTGCAGCTGCAGACCAAAAGATTCTGGCTATTCCTGATGAATCTTAGGTCAGGTAGCCTCCGAGTAATACATTGTATTACAATTTACGTCGTGAGTGACTAAAACGGGAGGACTTCCTCCTTTTTCCGAAAGTGTCGAAGTTTGCCGAATTCATTTCGTCGACAATCGGATAGCACCCGAGTATTTCCGAGTATAATATAGGTTTAATTAACTGCTTATTGCTTATTAAAAACTTTTTAAAACGAGTTGATAATTAATATTCATTGCTTTCATTTAGAAAACTTGAAATTCAACGACGATTTTGTGCATCAAGTATACTCGGATCGTATGGGCGAACTTTTTGCTGCGTCATGTACTATTTTGAATCTGACGACCGTTAATAGAGATTTTCCAAAACTCGGTCTTCATTCGGCTCCGCCTGCTAACAGTGCTATTTGGGTGTCTAACTTTGAAGATTCCAGGTCAACATTAGTCAATGTTTTCTTACAGAAATATCAAACTGTATTATCATAACTGTATGACATTATGAAACAAGTGATTTATTTAAAAATTTGATCGGAACATTGAAAGCTATAAGTGATAAAGCGAAATCGGAAACGAAGCCGAGCTTTGAAAAAGGGCCGTCAATGTCGTCATGTTTATTTTTAACCACGGAGGCTGCCTGACCTCAACCTCGTCCCCAGTGCTTACTTTATTTCCAACACGGTTTCCAATAGTAAACCCTGGATAGGAAACTTTCTTCCTGTATCCTGATTGGATACCGCAATTAGCTAGTAATGGATTTTTATCGTGTACTTGGTGCTATTATTCACAACGTGCAGTACGTGTTTTCGCGATCATTCGTCCACGCCTTCTCGAAAATACTAATTTCCTTTCCAATTTGCTCATATTAATATGAAATATGATACTGCATGTTGTCTCGATAAGATCGTAACAGTTTGATTTCAAAAATCGTGTTTTCGTAACTCACGCCGTGCTCGCGCTGCTACGAATTGACTCTGTTTTTACCCCAGACACCGCATACAAAACAAACGCTAATGTGTAACGCATATCCAGGCACCAGACTGTTCCTCATTTGCATACGTGTGCAAAAATCTTGCACATGAAATGATCCAATACCAGGGTGAGAGAGCAGGTAGTGATGGGCGCGTACTGCTCGACACCCTGGGGTCGAGGTTGGCCTGACCTGTAATTTAAGACGTGAGCGTCGGGAATAATTGTCAGGTCTGGGAACCAGACTACAAATCGAGCTGTCAACTGATCATCGTACTAGGTCTCCTTGACGTTTCCTGCATGTGGACTGCATGAGTGCGGCGAAATCAAGACTCCCATTATTTACACTCATTTCGAATTGGCATGGAATTGGCGAAGTGGAACAGAAGCAGTTAATAATTTACATAGTTTATCAGCTTTCAAAGTAATTTTCTGAAAGTAGGCCGAAAAGTAAATTATAAGACACACAATTAAGTAACACAGTATACATAGCAAGCAATCATGTTTTATCACTGGCACTTTAAAGCCACCTTATAATCAAACAAACCGAGACTCGAATATGCATATTATGTGAATAGTTTCAGCAACTCGTAGTTTTATTTCTTGCAATCTACCAATCTAGCTTTGACCTTGCAGCCCGAAAGCAATTACCCTCATGTGATTAGTGTGCTCACTATCAACAGTTATAATCTACAGAATCGACCGCATCAACATTAATATACCGAGAAGTGCATTATACGTGCTGCATTGATGTTATGAGATTCTTTGTTGTAGTTCGTTCCATGCGTGAAGGACGCAGTAATTAAATTATCACGGATATTAACTCATACGATACGTCTTGGCCAACTCAAAGCAATTGCATAATTTTCATGTCGCTATAAAAAAGGCTCTCCCAACAATACAACAGACTATAGGTTTAGAACCGAGCAGGAGGGAAAACAAACAAGGAGCCAATCCAAAGGGCTGGCTGGGACAAGCCCCTCCCCTCCCCCTCCTCCAACCCCACCCCCATTGACCGATGCCAATTACATATATTAAAGGCATGTAGGATCATTTGCTTTTCGTGCATTTTGTTCGTTTTCCACTACTAACACCACTCAAATTCCAAAGAAAAATGTTCAAAACCTAACCCGTTGAAGTTTGTGATCAGTGTACATGTATACTTTGGGAGTAAACAGTGAAAAACCAAGCACAACCTTTTGATCACGAAATACAATGTCGTCCGTTAGGCCAAAAAAAAGTCTCCGGTTTCTGGTATGCGCGCGCGTCGCCGTAGACATGCGCGTCGGCAAAATGAACAAGTTTTTTTTTCAATGGAAGATGATGTCTCAAAACCGCCAAACTCACTGGTTTAACTAGAATCCTGCTGCTGCACAATTTTAACGTGTTTCTAGATTGGGTTATGGTCGAGAATAAGCTTTATGCGGCCTCTCTGGACTCCAGCATACATTTGCACTAAGTTTAGTCAGGCACCATTTGCCCGCACCACTTTTGGGCAAGCTCCATACCAGAAACAGGAGATTTTTTGGCCTTATAGCACTCTGTATTTCCAAAAACAGTCAATTGACTGTTCGCTCGAAATCAACTACTTCTTGATTTCACCTCAATGACAACAAGCCAGACGGAATAATTTCTGGGGTGTTTAGTACCAGTGCGATCTTTAATCCAAGTAAGCTTTTTGATAATTATTCGGCAGGTTACTTTTAATAATGCAAATAATCTGGCCTTTAAGTAACAACATTATTGAACAAAAGCTCACAATTCACATAGTTTCCCGTGCATGCGCCATTGCACGCATCATATGTGTTACAAAACGTGGGCTTCAATCTACCTTCAAACCCCTGCCAGCCCCTTTAGAAATACGTGTTTACAATATTGTATGACGTGGTTTCCAACACAAACAGGTTTCCACATTAACACATACGTGGTTTCCACAATAACACATACGTGGTTTCCACAATAACACGAACGTGGTTTCCACAATAACACATACGTGGTTTCCACAATAACACATGCATGATGTCCACAATGTCATAAATGCACACCAAACTATAAAGTCATTTTAACTACAGGGTGAGTCAAAAAAAGCGGAACCCAAACCCCCAAATTATATTTCATATATTACAAAAATATGTGGCACCAAACATAACAATGACTGGAAAGCCAATTTCATAAGCTCCTTTTAGATGATAAAAAAATCAAAATTGGTCAATCCGTTCAAAGTATATCACCATTTAAACACAATGACCCTGAAAACCTCTTTTGTCCAAAATGCGATTTCAAGAATCGTCGTACGTCTGGTGTCTTCAAACATCACCAGCGGTAAAACCTCAGTTTAAAAGTTTAAAATATTCAACAAAGCCCTTTGATGTCCCGTCTTTCTAAAAGAGTGGATTTTATAAATCATAATTAGTGTTTGCCTATTACCAGGGTTGTTATATGAAAAAAAGATATTGTGTACTACAGTTGTTGACAGTTGTTGAAACAAGTATTCTGTATCATTTTCTTTGTTGTTCCAAACATTCACAATACACACTAAGGCAAAAAAAAAGTCTCCGGTTTCTGGTATGCGCGCGCGTCGCCGTAGCCATGCGCGTCGGCAAAATGAAAAAGGTTTTTTTTTAATGAAAGATGATGTCTCAAAACCGCCAAACTCACTGGTTTGACTGGAATCCTGCTGCTGCACAATTTTAACGTGTTTTTAGATGGGGTTATGATCGAGAATAAGCTTTATGTGGCCTCTCTGGACTCCCATATATTTGCACTAAGTCTAGTCGGGCACCATTTGCAGTCACCAGCCTACATTTTGAGGTAAACAAATTAGGTAAAAAAAAAAAAAAGCCGCGTCGCCGCACCACTTTTTGGGCAAGCTCCATACCAGAAACCGGAGACCTATTTTTTTTGGCCTAAACTGATTTTTTTTTTGACGAAACAGGTTTTAGGATATTCTTTGAACGGATTGAGCAATTTCAGTATTTTTTATTATGTTTGGTGCTACAGAATTATGTTTTTAAATGTGAAATATATTTTTGGGGGTTTAGGTTCCGCTTTTTTTGACTCAGCCTGTACAGGATTTTCAACATCATCATGAGTTTGGAATACTAAGAATCTCTAAATATTCTTATATCATTATTTGTTTTACTTGCAAAAGGAATAAGCAGTACAAGGAAATTTCGTAGATTGGTCATTTGCAATTTGTAATGTCCTACAAAAATACGTCTATAGCCCAGTGGTGTATATCCAGCTTTTGATGGGGGGGGGGGGGGTGGCAACCGCACTAGCACATCCGGACACTTTGCCTCCGTAAAATAAAAGGGGAGGGGGGCGTAATTTTTTTTCCTAGGAGGGTTAGGGGCAATGTCATGAATATTTCAGTTTTTCCTTTGAATCATTTGCAAGACTTAGGTTCTCGCTCTATTTTCCCCTTAATTTAAAATTATCTCAGTGATAAATTTGGAGAAGAAAAATAGCTGATGAAAATGAGCAGCGACGACGTAGATTCGAACCAGGGATCTTTGTATCCATAGCTCATCTCGCTATCCACTAGGCTACTGTGTGGTAGCTCGACGACAACCGTTCTTTAAAATGCTTTAATGTATTGTAACTAGTTGAGTAACTAACAACAATGCTGTTGATGTCATTGTCCGTTCTCATGGATATACATGAATTATTCATGACATTGCCCCTAACCCTCCTAGGAATAAAAATTACGCGGGAGGGGGTGGGGGGGGGGGGTGGGTACCGATTTTGGAAAGGGGGTGGTTTTTCAAAACTGACCATTATTATGAATACTGGAAAATATATGCCGATTTTCGGCGCATTGTAATAGTTTTGAAGCTTGGTTTTCTTTTGTTTGTTTTTTCATGTCCGAACTCTCTAACCTTTTTATGGAAATTGTTACTAAAAAAAATCTTTCAAAAAATCCGCCAGGGGAGGGAAGTGCCCCCTTCACCCCTCTGGATACGCCGCTGGTCTAGCCACGCCCCTTGTGCACAAACATCCTGGTGATGGTACAGTAACCATTATAAAATGTATTTGTCGTGTGTAATGATACGCTGTTCGATTGCCCCATAGGGACAATGGTGGTGTGCACTGAACGTTGAAATCGTTGGCTGGAGTAGTTAGAGACCGACAGAGTATCGGGACAAACAGTCAATAACACTTCTCGGCTGACATCGCGTGCGTAAACGTTACCATCAAAGAGCCTCCTTTTTTCTGATGTAATTAATGGACTTTTCGAAACAACAATGATTTCGATAACCACTGTTGTGTTTGTGGTGGTCATATTATCTGGCTCAGTCCTAGTAGCGGACGCTGCCGGTGCGAAGTTTTTGACATCGAACAAGTCTTTTCTCAACTTGGACCGCGAGGCCGAGTCGCCCCGAGAGGCAGCAGCGGGCCGTCAGCGGGCCAGGAGGCAGGCCACTTCAGCGGACCTCTCGGCAGACGAGATCGCTGCGTACCTGGACAAGCACAACGAGCTCCGGGGCCAGACCGTGCCACAAGCCGCCAACATGCAATACATGGTCAGTTGAATTGAGAAACTATTTAAAACCTTATAATAATTAGTTGGTTATTAACAATACCAAGGGATTTTATGTACAGGATGAAAACTTGAGACAGTGAAAAAATGCCAAGAAATAAAAAGATCGACACATCTACACTCTGTACTCGGAGTTCCTCTGGAGCATGTGTTTTTATTCCTCCATGGAGTAAAACAAGAAGATTGAAATACTCTGACAAATACACTGTAACCTGTCCAATAGACAATTGAGTCAAAACCCGCACTACAGGGTGGATCAGAATGATCTGGACCCGAATTCAAGAAACATTTCAAACTATGTAGCAATAATATCAAAACAAGTGCAAATGAGATATGTTATAAGCTGGCATTTTGGACATTTGTCTTGGTAAAAAGTTCTACCACTGTACCATTTTGCAGCGCTAACGAAGAGCACACGCTAAAAACACTCTGACCACGGTTCCTTGGTTCAACAAATTTATTGAAATCGCGTACTGATGTGAGACAGTGTAAAAACAAATAAAAACCTTGTCATGGACTCTAGGGGACTGACTCACTCGAAGTTATTGACGCATTTAAAAAAGGCAAAACCATTTCCGTGTGCAGACTAGACTTCTTACCACAGCCACTAATTTGAACAATTCAAAATTCCTGTGGAAGACAAGGTAATAATCATTCAAATAAAATACTCCGTTTATTTTCAAAAAAACTACTCTATTGCCACAAACTAATGGTGAACAAGTTGGGTCCAGATCATCCTGACTCACCCTGTAAACACTTGCATTTTAGTTTTGATTGCTAAATCCTTGTTTCAGTACTTGTATTTGTTCACTCGGTGTTGATGTCTCTCGTTATATCGCTTTTCCTGGTAATTTAGATGCCGTTTTGGCTTGTTGTTGATTTTTCCTACCACATTTTTGCCTTTTCTTCTGGTTCGAATCTGATGTACATAGCAGCGGGCACCGCATAACTATTCATGTAAAAGATGGAATTTTGCGTCGGGGTGATGTTAATCAAACTAGGTTTTGCCCCTTCACCGACGTATAATTAATTAGTGTTTCTTCGTGCCTTTTAAACAAGTTAACTGTTGTTCCTATCAGACAGCACTGTTCGTCTAGGATAGTCACTGTTCGTGATAACACACATTTGTTGATGTATTTTCCTCGTATAGACTCAAAATGTTATTAGTTTTTCGATCAAAGATGAAATGAAAATTCAACATGATGGGTCAAAGAAATCATATTACGTTTGCAACATTTCTGAATCCCACGCAATAAATTAAAACAAAATCAAACAATCAGAAACAAACATTCTGTAAAAATGGGAAATGTTCCACTCCTTTAATCTTTTTAAAAATGACTTGTTCTTGGGGTTAATGTATGTAATGTGAACCATTGTTATAAAAGGTGTTCCTGAAATCATAGTAGACTTGAATTGCGCGTTTGTTTCTATAAAAAGTGCATGAATTATCCATAAAATCCGATTATGGTTCGATAATAATCCTCACTGGGAATGTTTTCAGTATTGTTCTAGTATACCTTTTATTTCTCTCCGTTTTAATCCAATTGAAAATCAAACGAATGGGCCTACACAGAGAACGCAAAAGTCCAGTTTGATCGCTCATTGTGAATTTTCATGGCATCGGTGCGATCTTTTATACTCATCAAATCTATTTGGATATGCATCCGAGTACACTGCAAAAACTGCAGTGTTCAATTTACACTGTTGGTATCTATATAGGACCATCTGGTGTTAAATTTTACTAGTGTTGTCCTATATAGATACCGAATGGTGTTATATTAACACTACTGTTTTTGCAGTGTAAAACGATAATAAAAACTATAGAAATTGTTATTAAAGCTGTTATTTACTGTTGCTGTGGGGATTTCTGTCTGAGACTTTCTTACGATCTCTTACAACAAGCGTACAAGCGTACGGATTTCTTTTGACCGGCGGGATTGGTATTCTTCTTCTTCTTCATTCATTCATTTTCATGATGACTTGATGAGTTGGGCCCAACTGTCCCTGTCGAGCATAGTGTTGGAAAGAGATGGACCACTCAGACCAGTTTCTAGCTCGATGGATGTTTTCAGGGTCATGTTGGGACGACCTTTTCGTCGAGGGGCTTCAGGATTCAGAGAAGAACTTGACTAGCTGGCTCATTATGTCGATAAACGGTATTGTTTTATTTCCATACAGCACAATAAATAGTGTAACAGTTATTTATAAAATACACAGGGGATGATGAATTGCGCATACGCTTGTACGCGGCCTGGTTCCTTATTTAGCACTTTAATATACGTGTACAAGTACAATTACAAGATAGAAAAGAGAAAAAATAGCAAAAAGTAACTGACTAGAAGTACAGCTGAATTCCAGAATTAACACGGATGTTTTAAACTCAATGCGATAATTAAAACTCAAGAAAGAAAAATCTCGGTAATACAACTGTTTTTATATCTACAAATAATATAGAAATGTAATCCAAACATGTACATGTATACTGAATGATACGCAGACCAATAAACTATATGACACTGGAAACAAAAAATATTCTTTTTTAAAAACCATCTGAACGAATGAATATTTTATTTAAAAAAACATCTGAACGAATGAATACATGTAAGATTGTAATGTTATAAGCAATCTCAACTCATGTAAAAACGCAGTAAAGGGGCATTCTAGTTTGTAGAACCGTCTGAACACACACCTATGATGTTCACACCTTACATTATTTTGATCATTTCCTTATCGGAAGGAAAAATCATTTCCCTACCACAACAAATCATCCCCCCCCCCCTCTTCATGTAATCCTTACATTTGATCACCTGCAGGATTCAATGACGGTTCAATAAACGCTCCATCATCGCATAATTACGAGTTGATTCGTGAGCTTTAATAAATTATAATGACAAAAGTTGTTGACGGCGAGTGTACCGTCCGTTGCCCTGGGAACTCTACAGGTGCGTGGTCGCGCAGTGGCTTTTATAAGGATTCACCTCTATTACGAGTGGGGAATAAACTGACAGGAGTAAATGAGGATAGTGAACTGCATTCCGCCTTGGCAGAGACCTTTGTCTGCTCGGCTAAGCTCAAGGTCGCTTTTGACATGTTCAACTTCGCGTCATACTTATGGGCGGCTATCGATTCAAAAAGAAGACAACATCCAAAATATGAATAAAAATACAAAACTATATAAATATTACAAATTGTATGATTCTTTACAACTAAAGTTCCGAAATGTACAATTAAATACAAAACATAAATTGACACAATGGTACGTTATGAGGTAAGTGAAAAAGGAAAAGAGGGGCAAAAATGTCACAAGGGTGTTTTGTTGTTTATTAATTTGTGGTTGTAATTATACCATGCTGCGCAGAGCGGATCTGTTTGTGCACAAAAGCCATCCAAAATAAAATTAAGAGGATTGCAGACGCCCGAAAATGAAACAAAGTCAAATCCTGTCAAATAAAACATAATTAGTTGAAAAGACACCCAAACAAATCAGAAACATAACATTTTGTTGAACAGCACGAAGAGCCATATCGTTAAAAATTTAGATGAGGACCTCAAACTTACCTGGTGAAATACATGTAGCCAGAACCTCATCATTATTATACAATTTGGGGAAATTTTCCTGGCTAAAGAGTGAGCAACGATTTTGTTCAGGTGCAGAAAAAAAACATGCAAAAAATTCAGGCCAACTAGTTTTGATCATCGACCTTTTGCAAAAGCAATTTGAGCACATTTTGATTTTGCCTCATGTCCGACTTGTTGATTAACCTGGTCATTCAGTGGCATAGATTGTGGATGGAAGGATTGGAAAGTAGATTTGATACCAAGATCTGATGACACTTTTTGAAGCTACGAACCAATTGTAGTCCAATTCTAAAACTTAAGTTGAAGAGTGGCACACCCACAAGTACACACTCGTTTGTTTACGGTGTAAATTGAGACTTTTCTATTGTTCCTCTTCCCAGGGCCTGTTCCTTTGTTTATACTCCAACTTTTTTTGCAACAGCTCTCATTGGGTTTGTACACGTTTTCTAACCGAGGAGTCCTTGATTTGGTTCCTGTCCTCGATTCATTAATGATGTTGCACATGTGTGTCCTCGATTTACACCTTAAGACGCTATAGCTTATGAGAGAGTGGGTTCTTTCTCTTTGTGGGGGTGTCAACGAATTGTTCAGGGTCAAATCAAATTACGAAAGATTATTCTTAAAAAAGGATTAAGCCTGGACCATCGGGATGGAGTACAAGAGGAAGATTAGGCTCAACCTGATTAGATACGTTTGTGGTAGGATGATCTCTCCTAATACACACATGGCTCTTGTGTCTGTGGTTTTATGAGCAGGTCGTCAAGCGCTTAGAAATACCAATAATGATCTTATAAGGTACAATCGGTGAGTAATCGTGCCTTCAAACGTTATTGTAAACAATACATTCAATCGAACGCCGTGATCGAACATCGATAATTCTCAGAAGACATTTCGTTATACGCAGAAAAGCACAGATGAAGCATTGGCGAGGAATGAATGTTTGAGTTCGAGCGACAATAGGAAAAAATACGACTTTAATAATGGCAAATTGTTCGAGATGATAGTAATTGCGCATGCGCGTTTGGTAAAAAAAGATTGACTATAGCAGTGAGAACTACTGACCTCCATTTCAAATAAATCTTCACTTTTATAGCAAAAAATGGTCTATCCAGAATATAAAGGATACTTCAGCATACAACTGATAAAAACCCTCAAAAAAATACTATCATACTCTAGTATCGATAGTTGTATGCACAATCGGGCTACAAAGTACCACAATTCTGCCGAAAACACCAACGTTGGTGGAGCCATTTGAATACTTACCATAATCGGAATTAATTCCATGTCATGGACATCACTAATTTTCCCCAGCAGTATCGTATCAGCCATCAGAAAGCGATAACATGTCCAAAAAGTGACATTTAGCAGGGAAAATATTATTGAAGCCTTTGCTGAGAAAACACAGATTTGTTTTTCAGCCAGTCTCATAGGGTTTGTGCACAGGGTGTCAAGTGATGTCCAGGTATGGAACTCTTTCCTGTTAATCTAATTGTACTGTTGTGAGCAGTGATATAAGTTTTCAATAGTCATCTTGCACTTTTTCCCCAACAATTAAACTGAATACTTCCCTTTTACACGACAATAAATGATACCTGGGACAATCCTTGGATTTTCGCGGATGGCTGGGTGGCTGAACAAGATCTATTAATGTGGATGTTTCCTCCCTTTCATTCCGTTTCCTATACAGACTGACATTTTGGTCTTCAGTAAACAAGTTTTATAAAAATACCATGTTCACCTTGTTATCGTGCTGGGGCAGAGATTGATGCTTGAATCGACGTTACCAGATAGGGAAGTGGAAAGTAAATTTGATGTTCAGATTAGGTGTCTGGTATTTAATTAGTAGACTATCAATGGAACGTGCTTCCCTGTTTTCAAGGCCGCATGTGAGGGTAAACCTTCTTTATGCCGTGGTAGAATGTTATCGATCCGTTTGGGGAAGAAGAGACAATCTCCATGGTGGGGTTTAAGCACCATAGGCACGCACAGACCCCGTGGTCTTTGAAAACCGTTAGATGCAAATACGACTTCTTTATCCGGCACATGGCGTTTAAAGAAGCCTGCTTCAGTGGATCAATAGGTTTTTTTTCCAGTTGGTAAAGAGGATTGATTTAAGACTGCAAGCTGATGTGCAGGCCTGTACGTCCCAACATTGTTGGTTTTCCCCGGGATTAAATCTGTCCATGGCTGGTTTTCTGAAGACTTGAAGTACTTTTCAAAGTAAACAATTATTTGTGAAACTTACTAACCCTAACTCTTATGGGTGTGCGAACAATTGTATTACAATACGGTCGATTCCCAATAGTGCGCCTCCAAGAGTTTGCAACGCGTTGGCCAATCACAATGCGCGAAATCAGTCGACCTTTTCAAACGCGCATTGGGTGGACAGATTTCGCGCATTGTGATTGGCCAACGCGTTGCAAACTCTTGGAGGCGCACTATTGGGAATCGCCCGTATTGAAGAATTCAGGAATGTTCTTTTTATTTCTGAGCCTTGTTTACTGTTGCTTGAAAGGAGGTAAATCATCATGAACATAATAGCTGTTATAATACATGTACAATGTATTTGGAGCATTTTTTAAACCCACAACTAAATTGTAGAAGATGAAAATCACTTTTCGGAAAAGTTAACCCAAGCGGCACAATTTGCCCGACGTTTTCATGTATGGTTTAAAATTGTTCGGAGCTTGAATTCATTTGATACATTTTCCTCTATGACTGCGCATACTTGATATTGATCATTCCGTGTACCTATTGTTGCGTGGTCTATACTAGTGGGACATTATGCAAGAACAACAGGGTGAGTAAAAAAAAAAACGAAACCCAAATGTCGGGACCATTTTTTTAGTGAAGTTCTGAATGTAGCACTTTTAAAATCCAGGACTTGAAAGCTCAATTCATTAGCTTTCTGTTTAGTACAAGAATCATTCAAATCACTCATGTACTTCTCAAGTTACGGACTTTTAAGCAAAAGCACCGTTTTAAAGTTCTGTCCACGGATCACAAAAGGGTAAGTGTTCTTTCAGCAAAACGAAAACAAATCACATAGGGATGTGTGTAAAACGGTGGTTGTGTTTAAATTCGATAAGTTGCAAAATACATAAGTGATTTGAATGATTCTTGTACTAAAGGAAAGCTAATGGATTGGGCTTTCATATCCTAGATTTTGAAAGTGCTACATGCAGAACTTCACTAAAACAATAGTCCCGACATTTGAGTTTCGTGTTTTTTGACTCACCCTGGACAGTTCCCTCTGTACTTGTATCTCGCTGACTGACTGGCTCAATGACTTTCGATTGTGAATAAGACTTGGTTAAGTCTCATCTTCGGGCTCAAAGATTTGACTCAGATGACTACATACAGACCCCTCAGCTCCAATCGGTCCGGGAAGAGCCTTATGGCCCTTATGCACGACTTGGCCATTTTTGTCGAGTTCCCTGAATGCATTTCATAAAATGTTAACTGTTGATTGGAATGCGCCAGACTATTTATGCAGCCTTATTTTACTGTCATTTTTTTATCTGGCTTAAAACATTAGGGAATGTTTAATTACAAATGTTAAGTTATTCATTGAAGCAGACTTGAATTAATTAGTAATTTACTTGCTTTCATTCCTCTTCGCAAGTTCCAAAAATGAAGGTTTTACTTCACTTTCAATTCAATATGGCCGACTCGTGCATAAGGGCCATATAGGCTTTCCTAGTCTTGTTTCTAGTCCAATTTCACGAGAGAGTTTAGTTTTCACATTGCAATACTTTTCTCGTATTGTTCACAGACTTGGGATGACGACCTGGCCACCATGGCCCAGCAGTGGTCGGATATGTGCATCTGGGATCACGGTCAGCCAGACAACATTAGCCCGTTCAGCAGCCTGGGCCAGAACCTGTACATCACCAGTGGCGGCACGTCTACCAAACGGATCGACGGGGCCGGTCCCGTACAGTCCTGGTATAACGAAGACCAGTACTACACGTACGAATCGAACTCATGCCAAACCAACCAGGTTTGCGGGCACTATACACAGGTGGGCCTATTAAGTGACGTTAACTATGAAGTATAGGTAAACACTGTTCGGACGCGGGTTGATGAGCCTTCCCAGTCCCCGAAAATCCCCTCCCCGACCCCACACCCATCCCCACCGCCCCCGCACCCACTTGAGGCCTGTGCTATCTCGTGCTCCCCACTCAAAACAGAGTTGCAATCAAGTCAATCACAAGTCAATCACGATTCAATCCCAAGTCAATCACGAGACAATCGCAAGTCAATCACAAGCTAATTACAAGTCAATCACAAGTCAATCAAAAGCCAATCACAAGTCATTCACAAGCCAATCACATAGTCAATCATAAGTCCATCACAAGTCAATCTCAAGTCAATCACAAGTCAATCACAAGTCAATTACAAGTCAATTACAAGTCAATCACAAGTCAATCACAAGTCAATCAAAAGCCAATCACAAGTCATTCACAAGCCAATCACATAGTCAATCATAAGTCCATCACAAGTCAATCACAAGTCAATCACAAGCCAATCACAAGGCAATTACAAGTCAATTTACAAGTCAATCACAAGTCAATTTAGAAGTTAATCACAAGTCAATCGCAAGTCAATCACACGTCCTCCAGTCTCAAGCATAAGGTCGCATGCGATTCAAAATAAAAAGCTGTAAAAACATTTCTTGCTACCATTACAACTCCAGTTGCTTTTATTTAAAAAATCCATTCTCGACTATATATTTCCACTTTTAAATTTTAAATGACGAGCATCTATTTACTTGGGTCATGGTGTTTTACCGTAATGGCAATAATCTCAATACATGTATGTAACATTATTTATAGGTTGTGTGGGCAAGCAGCTACGCAGTGGGTTGTGCGCAAGCGTACTGCCCTACGGCCACCGGAATCTCCTGGTCAAACACCATCATTGTCACCTGCAACTATGGACCTGCGTAAGTCAATAAACTCTAAAAACAGCTTTCACTTTGAAGAGGATAGTCCCTCAACTTGCAACTGCACTGTCATTATCCATACTTATATGACAATTTATACAACACCTGTATAAATCCCCGTCATCTGATTGGTAGCTCTTTGATCACATGTCATTAAATTATTCGTCTGAACCCACAGCCCGGCCGCACCGCAAAAATAGAAGTTCTATTCCACAAGGGCGGATCCGGGGGGGGGGGGGGCAAAGGGGGCCATGCCCCCCCCCCAAAAAAAAAACGAAACCAATTTTTGTTTTGTATGTGACATCGCAATAAAGGCAGGCAATGAGTACACACCATCTTTTCCTCAAAAAATAATTGGTTAAAGTGGTCAGAAATTGCCTCAGATCGCACCACAGAGCATCTAGAATCCAAAAAGATTTCGGGGCCCTTAAGCGGGCCCCGAACCCCACGCCGTAATTTTTTTGACCTACTTTTTTGGGGGACCAATTTTTTTGTTGGCCCCCCCCCCCAAATATTGTGTTCTGGATCCGCCCTTGCGATCGCACTATTGATGGCTGTAACCAATCAGATAACGAGGACTTATTTAAATAATGAATGTTTCATATTTCGTGCTATGGAAAGAATCATTCGTTGACAGGTGGATGGAACATCAATCTGTCACCTCATAAAATTCTTACCATTGCACTCATAAACATCCATTATTTCTATAATATACACTGCATGTCTATTCATTCCTCCATGATGCAAATATACGAAGCATGTGTAGCACTCTCCCAAATAGACCATGTAAAGCAAGAGTGATGTTTTCAGTACTGTTACAGAAAAAAAAGATGGTTGGATTTGATAACACTCGTGGGGAGATCATTTACTTCCTTTAGGGTTTGCGTCATTTTGTATGTGAGGAAAAATCATTGGCTGTATTGGGGGGGGGGGGAATCTGTATGACTTACAAAATTTGGGTCTAAATCAGTGGCGTAAATCTGTGCCGGCGAGTGGGGGATGGGGGATGACCCAAATCCTAAAATATCCCGGCCGTGGAAATTCAAAAAGTGGGGGGCACCACATTACACTAGGGGCGCTCTTCAGGAAAAAGATGTTTATCAATATGAATACTCGCGCTTACCTTTTTAAAGCTTTTGTACTTTGTTTCTCCACTTTTCAATGCTATTGAATACATTTTAGTTGTTGGGACGTTCGGAAATTACCTCAAAATCCGAATATGCGAATCCAAAAATCCATATATTTTTTCATCACAAAAAAGTGGGGGATGATTGAATAGCCCATCCCCTTGGTCAAAAAGTGTGTGGGGGTTTATACCCCCCCCCCCGGATTTGCGCCCCTGGTCTAAAGTTATCTTCTTTTTTCTTTTTTTTCACAGCGGGAATTACCCCACACAGCCCTTCATATCTGGCACGCCATGCACACAGTGTGACTCGGGTATAGGACAGTGCTACGGAAACCAATGCCGTAAGATTCCTTCTTCCAGGATACGAGATTTATGTCAACAAAATACTGTAGGCGTACTCACTAAAGTACAGAGTTAATCAAAATCTTGTAAAGTCCATCTGAAAAGCTGCGATATTTTGCAAGAATTCGGGACTGTACTGCTGCATGGGAACATCGTGATACCAAGGACCTATACAATGTTTGCTGCGAATCCAATTTTTGAACTATTTTGTTTCTTGACCTAAGTAAGCTGGTATAAACAATAACTGTTAATGTAGCAGAGAAACTATTCTCGCAAGAAACATGTTAAAAATGTCAAAAATTGATGGCTCAAAGAAAAACTTGCAGAGAATTGCAATGTTTTCTTATCGTGCAATGGACAATGGTTAAATGACGGATAGGCCTAAGAAGGAGTTCGTTATTCAAATTCCTTTGTTGAATTTCCTAAACTGTTTTTCTCTTTGTTAACAGGTCTCTGCTCAACACACAGCGAAGCATGTGGTAAGTTAATCGTTAATTTGAAACCGAGAATAGGTTCACAACCATAATCTTTGTCCTTAAAATATTCATGTAAAACAGTCAACGTGCATCTATACTATATACATACAAGACAGAATTAAATTTGGTCTTGAATTACCAAAGGTTTTGGTTGAATTTAGTTGAACTTCAAACCCAAACAATTGGTTATAGAACAACCCAAGTTTGGGTAGTTCCAGGCGCAGTTCTACGGGGGGGCTAGGGGGGCTTTAGCCCCCCCAAAATTTTGTCTAGCCCCCCCAAAATAAATTCCGTAAAAAGAAATTGCATTAGCAAAAAGAAGGATTGTGATGTACATGCGAACGGTCTCCCCCTAAAGAAATAGTCGTGACAAGGGTGCATTAATTTGTAGTTAATATAGTGTGAATGATTTTAGGATTTTATTTGCGCTCCCCATTGAAAATATGGCATGAGCCCCCCCCCCCCCGGTCTACATTTCAGCTTCATTTCATAACCAGTCTACATTTCATAACCAGTCTACATTTCAGCACGCCTCTCTGAAAAAAATTCTGGATCCACCTTGCTAGTCCCCCCCCCCAAAAAAATATTGGTTCTAGAACCGCGCCTGGGTAGTTCCAGTTTTCACCCTTTCTTGGGTAAAATTAACCCAGGCAATTTTTCAGTGTATCTTCGTCTAATATCTTTTCATAACCCGCCTAGCCTAAGGCCTATAGCAAGTTAAACAACAAATGAAGTTTATGTTGTTGTGGAGTGATCGTCGATTTCATTAATTTAACATTTCTCCGTATATTTGTCAGTTTGTGCACAGGTTTGTGATAACTGTGGGACCTTGGACAGCAGTGCGTGTACCTGCACCTGCCCGAACGGCTTCTACGGCGCCGATTGCAGTGGTACGTACGCCTATCCGCTTCGTGCTACACGCTGATTGGACAATGCACTTTGAAGCAACGGCAATTTTGGATCCCAAAAGTTCCCCTGATAGTAATTTATTGCTTGGATATTAGCCAGTCCTAGGAATAGGATGGTTTATAATCTTAAAAGCTGTTCGGAAAACACACATCTTATTTTTGCGAACTTTAACTCTGAAATAAAGTTCGATACCTACGCGTGCGTCATGGGTGACACAAGATGGCGAACGATTGCTTCAAAGCCTATAGGCACTGTCCGCCAGTCCAGTTAGTATAGAGGCCAGTGGATGGGTAGACCTACCAAGAAACATCCTCTTGAGCAGAGACTGCACGGAGCCTACACGTTGGCTTTCCAGCGTCATGATTTGAACTAGGCCGATATATCTTGATGGCAAATTGTCTCCACAAGAGGTCGCTGTTCAAAGTGATGGTTCAACCACTGCCGGCTTTGCCTTCTCCGTCACAATGGAAGCAAATGGAAGGAAAAAAATCACCCGTTTCTTTTCAAAAATAATTTCTACATTTTGGAACCGGTCTTCAGAACAAGCAGAATTACCACATTCTGATATGTATCAATATTATAATGTCTGTGCTGAAGAATCTTCTCATTTGGGATAAGTCGTGCCAAGGAATGCAATACATGTACCAATTACCGGTAATAAAACAAACTCGCTTGTTATTACTGCGCATTCGTCATGGGCTTCCCAAGATGGCGGACGACTGCTTCAAGGCGTTAACATCTCGCAAGTTAAACATTTTTTTGTAATGATTTATTTCCACAGTGGTTTGCGAGAACACCCATCAATACTGTGGCGCTAATCCCGGTTGGCCTACATCTTGGTGTGATGACGACCATAGCTATGTGTTGACCAACTGCCCTGCGTTATGCAGTCTGTGCGTCTGTAAGTTATGCCAAAAACACTTGATGACCTCGAGAAGAAAAATCCTCAATGATTTCATGCTGATCTTTGTTTATAATGATATTGTCAGGACTTCGTATTACAAAGCAAACTAACAAATCAAGTTGATCTTGAGAAGCGAGATTTTGCGAGAATACAATATTTTGTTTCAGGATTGATAACACATGTATAGATTGTTAGTCGACATTATTTTTTCTGTAAATTTGTTTGTACAGCAATTCAAGATCCAGGCTATACGTGCGGTAAGTTGAATTACTATCGTCTTTTTCCATTAGCGCGGTCAGTACACGATCGATCGTGTTGGGGAGTGTAATGAAAGAAATCACATAATTATAACAGATTTGTTGAAATGAGCCAATTTATAGATGTTATATAAAATAGGGGAAAACGAGAGGCAAAGGATTTAATTCGAAAGTTCTTTAATTTCCGGGTGGGTGGATCTACAAGCTTCAAAATTTCAAGGAATTCCAACCCAAAATCATCCCTTGATATTAATTTTTCATGAAACACAAAAGCAATTTTTTTGTCTGAAATTACTCGTGTTTCTAAAATTTCTCCGAAAACATTTCTATACTTGTCGGTGTCGGTGTTCGACACCGACAAGCAGTCCTTACTGAATACATGCTCCTGGGTTTCTTTTTAACTTTCGACGGCACCTTTCTGCCACATGCTTTTTCAGTTTCTTTTCTCTTTAATTGAAATCTGAAAAAGAGAATTTGCAGCGTCATGGAAGAAAATTACTGTCGTTGACAGGGTCAATTAATCATGATGTCTTATTAATAATTCGGAGAAACGATCCAAAACTCCTAGTCCTTTCAATATCCTTGAGCAAGATGATGGATGTATTACATTTGAAAAATACATCTTCAGGTTTATTTACTGAGCTCCTTAAGTACAAAAATTGTCTGATTTGTAATACGCCTATCGCTGGGATTGCCCATTAACCTTCTCCAACACCAAAATACAGATCCTGCCACGGATGCACCTGCGACTGATGCAGCCACTGTTTCAGCCACTGTTGCGGCCACAGACGCACCTGCAACAGACGCACCGGCAACCACCGCAGCAACCAACCCGCCCACCGCTCCGGCAATCGGTAAACAATGCTTCCAATTCAGTGTTAAATTTATTGTCAGGTTTCAAAGTTAATGACAATGTTACTTTCCCAGTGGATATTAAAGTGACAACAAGGGTGGCCAACCAAAAACGAGCCTACCGATTTAATGAGAAACGCCTTGCACAAAGTGAATTAAGATAGGGATGGTACCACATACACTGTGAAATTTGTCCGTCGCACCACGAACCGGCGTATCTCGATTTTTTGCCAATTTGAGTTTTTGTCATTAACGTTATTATTTCATCAAAGTGCTCATTCTCAGAAAGTTTTATTCCGATCGGAGTTCTAATTAACTAAGAACGCTTATTAGACTGTGTGGCGTATCTCTAAAAAATGAAAAATGCTGCACCACGAAGTGGCGTATCCCGATACGCCACTTTACGCGCTAATACGGGCGATTCCCAATAGTGCGCCTCCAAGAGTTTGCAACGCGTTGGCCAATCAGAATGCGCAAAATCTGTCGACCCAATGCGCGTTTGGAAAAGGTCGACTGATTTCGCGCATTGTGATTGGCCAACGCGTTGCAAACTCTTGGAGGCGCACTATTGGGAATCGCCCGTATTCCCATAGTGCTATGACGTCGCAAAGGAGCGTCGACATAAAAAATTGGAATTTAGCGTTTCACGAACCGACGTATCTCCGTATCTGGCACACGGCCACTGTTACGCACGTTGTATGACATACGATAAACATGATAAAAATCTGTTTCAAGAAGGGACGAATAACTTTTAGAACTGAATTTCTCAAAAACTAAGCAACTCAGATGCACACGGATTGCATTCAATAAAGTTTAATCTATAATTCACTAGCAAAAACGAAACAGCTTGAATTCTTACACAGGGAGTATATGGAATGAGCCTACAAAATAATAACTAACTTTAAATTCTCGAAACACAAAAAATGCGATACGTCGGTTCGTGATGACGAATTAGTCAGCTTGAAGTGGTATCGTTTGGAAGAAAACAATGAAGGTGGTCTGAAAAACAATGCTCGTTTAAACGCATAACTGCAAAAATGACCCATCTACCGGGACCTCGACTTCACGTACACTTACCAGCTGAACGAGAATCGTATCCTGAGCGCTGATTTATAAGGGATGTGTACACGAGAGGTTGCAATTCAAAGAATAAAACGGCAACTTTTGAATGGGAAGTGCTGGCAACGGAATTCACTTCAGAGACCACTGCATTTTTGCATAGTGTTTTCTCAAAGTATCCACTGAGCTGAAATTTCAACAGGTTAGTTGTATTGGTATGCAAGTCCCAACCCACTTAAGATTTTTCAGCTATTTTGTTACTTCAAACGAAATAAAATACACAACAAGCAAAAGCATGACCTTTAAGAATGGTCATACAAAATTATTTTACAAAATATATTTTGTTGCATTACTTTTGTAATAAAATTACAATTTATATTTTGAAGTAAAGGGGAGATGAGGAGAGCATTACAAGTGGGTTGCAATGTTCAATGTAACAATTAGTCTTTTAAAGTGGATATATCTTTGTGGTAAACGTCTAACTTACATTGCTTACAGTTGCTTGCTTGCTTGCTTACAGCGGTACACATATTGTATTTTTTAAGCCATCGATATTTGTTGTTTTTTGTAATCTCATATCTAGCCACGACGGTTGGAGTCGCCACTACACCGTGCCAAGTTTCTTGCGATAATGGCGGGACTTTAGATTCCTCTACGTGTGAATGCATGTGCACATCCGAGTACCAAGGCGACACATGCCAACGTATGAAAATCTTTCTCTGTTATTGTTTGATCTTGCTTTTTTAATATCTCATTGGAGCTTTGTCCACATTCACGATACAAAAATTTAGATTGATCCAGTGAAACTGAAGGTTTTGTCAGTGTCCATTCACTTTGAGTTCGTTTTTGTCTGCATTCTGAGAAAAACTTTTCTGTAAATTACTTGCCTCTTTCAGATGAACGTGAGCAGGCGCGATTCGGCGTGATCGTCATACTGTTGGCTGACATTGCATATGTAAGTATTGGCATGCTCGGCAAATTATCAAAAACAGACAATGCTAAAGCCAAAATTTCACGGTGTTTTCTTAAAACAAAAACCACTCAAACACGTGACATATCGCACATTTCAATGTTGAAGATACGTCTATACGTGGTCTGTTAGACATGAAGCTTATTAGATCATGGGCCTAATCAACACATTTATATCAAGACAAATCAGGATCGCGGTCGCAGATAACTCGGACACAAAGAGTGTAGATAATCAAATTCAGTTTCGTAAGGTTATCTGAGGCGATCGCATAATAATCACAGATAATCCGGAAGCAGTTGTAAACAACTGAACAACAGTCACAGATCAGTAGAGCATACATTGGCTAACATCTCTTAATAAACCTTCAGTATGCAACTGCATTAGTGAAATATTTCATTGTAATAATCGAACATTTGCTTTCTTTTATCATAATGAATACAGTGGGACTACATCAAACCTTACCTGATTGATTTCGTCGCTTATATCTTGACGTCCTTCTGCAATGACAGATTCCAGCTGTGCTGTCCTGGTAGTGGCAACAAAAACACGTACGTGACTGACTTTTTTCTTCTCCGTTTACTTAGAGTTCAATTTAATTGTGTTCTACTGGTTTAAAGTGGCTTATATATGCTAAAACATACAAATTGACATTTTGTTATAGGGGAAAACAATTGAATAATGTTTACAAGCATGGGTAGAGCTACTTTATTGTTCAAACCTGAAGTGTTTGATTATTTGAAGAATTTATATGATAACACGATAGGTATACATGTATATAGAAGACTTCCCAATATATCCATTTGTTTTTAAGTTTGGTATATCTTTCATTTACGAAATTTTAAGGACGGCAAGGCTCTCTTTCGTGAACGAGTCCCACATTGTGACAGCCAGCGGCTACCCCGAGCCCTACCCGGACATTACCGGCGCGTTTGTCGTCATGTTCCTGGTCACTCCGCCGGCTACCACGGAGCTGTGCCATCAGGGTGGCACGGTCGTGCCTTCGTCTCGCCGGCGGCGGGCCGTGCAGAGCGCCGCCGCGGAGGACTGGACGTGGCCGCTCAGGATCCACAAGAGAGCCGTTGGCGACGGTATAAAAGGGTTTTATGCGCCAATAAAGACTTTTTAGAGTGTGTCAATTATGTGGCCTATAAGAGGGCGGCATAGGAGCCCCCCACTCAAAAATGTAACATCCCTTGTGTCCACGCTAAATGTTTTGGAAGACAAATCGGAGATTTTACCATTTGAATGTCATTGATTGCCCCCATCCAGAAGATAAGGCCCTCAGCCCCTGCAAAGTGGTGAACCCCTCCCCCATTAGCCCAGTCGTGAGGCCTGTCTCTCCCCTGGATCCCCTCTCCCGGGATGGAAGACAAAACAAAGCTTGCTCCCCCCTTTCAAAATTGACTATAGTTACCTCATCGATTCATCTATTTGCCGCTCTTAGCGATAAAATATACATGTAGTTGACACAGTATCTTCTTTTTCAATCTTCCGTTATATAATAACTATTCTCATCAAAATTAAAAAAAAAAATCTTCTACTACACACACTAATGTGCACGGAGCAGACTGGAAAATGTATTCTTGATGACCCTTTTTCCGTATTCTCCGTCGGCAATCATATTTTAATTTGCATTTTATTTTATATATGAATACACTTTTAATCTGGTCTGTGAACCTCGTACCTCATTGTTCTTTCATCATAGTACAAAATCCACATTTCACCAAACAAATATTTTACTTTAATAATATTCAGGGGAAATTAAAGTAGAGTGAAAAGTTACAGTAAAAACAATCATTGAAAGGTAAAACAGTAAACATCATTGTTTCTTAATAATCGTCAGGTCCCTACCTGGACCAGGATGTTCTGCTTGAAGCCCTGGAGGAGAACATGGAGAACCTGACCATGGCTCTCTCCGGCCTGAACGTCAGCGTGTCCGTGCAAGGTATCGCAGCTGGGCAGGAGGAGCCTATCGTCACCCAGGCCCCGTCCACCTCGGCCTCCCCGGTGCCCACCGGTCTGCCCGTCGCCGTCATTGTCGCCATTGTCGTGGTCGTCGTTCTCGTCGTGATCATTGTCGTCGTTGCCATTGTTATATTCCTCAAGTACGTAAAAAAAAACCTCTGTATTTCCCTCTGTTTGTATAGTTCACATCCTCGTTTTATATTCCTCAATCTCTTTTTCAATCTGTAACATGCGGTTTTGTTCGGTGATTTGTGGAATGTTATGGCTGCTGAGGACGCCCTCTGTTGTTAAAGAAGAATTAAGGCCGTGAGACCATTATTAGGCTGCATCAGAATTACTTGGATGTGGCTGGCATAGCACACGTGTCGCAGGGAAGAGAATGCAGCCGCTTCCATAGGACCATGCGTAATTGTGAGCTGTAGCAAAGTCATTCGGAACCGGCCGTATAATGCACACAGCATCAACTTAAATCAAAAGGACAATTAAAAAAGAATGTGCATGTACCTTTAAATTCACGAGAGACTTCAAGCCCGTTTACCTTGCTGTATAAAGCTGTCCAACAAAATTGACGACTAAAACCTAAAATTTACCTGCGACAACTTCATTGTATTACATTCACTACAAATTTCAACTTCGAAAAAGGAGCAGATGACGGTTTACATGGTGAAGGGTTTTCTGCTCTGATAATGACTTTTTAAATGTTTGTCCATTAAGTGGCCTACGAGGCTATGCCAGCAAGAAGAGTAAGTTTTGGGTTTTACCATGTGACAAATATCTTTTGTGAGTTTTCTGAAAAGAACCGGCGAAACTCAGCGTTTTGGACAGTTTTAATCTGCCCGTCGCGGCGTCAGGAGACTGTATCCTGACGACGAACAGAGCATTCTGTCCGAAACGTTGAGTGTCTTTTCAGAACTTCACAAACTCCCAAAAGAGATTTGTCACTTGGTGAAACCCCAGCCTTACTCTTATTGGAAAAAGGAATCCTTGTTTTGTAGATTCATTGTAACCAAAATGTAAATTATTGGTATGGTAATCCGGAGGTCACATGTTAAAAACAGTTTCCCTTTGTGATTTAAATTTGCAGTTCTTTGCAGAATTTGAAATAGACTTGACGTGCGTCGATGGAATACAAACCTTGACATTCCCCCTCCCCCTCTCAATCAAATGTTGCCCTTGGTTGGATAACTCTAGACATACAGTGCCTATGTGCGCAATGTTATAATGAATGCATTTTACGGTATGCTTCTGTGGTGTTTTACCGTTTTCAATCCAGGTTTTCCAAGTCGGCAAAGGTTGATGCAATGAACAACGAAAAACCAGGCAAGTTTTATTTATATATATTTTTCTGTGATGATAATTTTACTTTTTACGGCTGCACGTATAAAATAATTTGTTTGTAACAAGATTTTATTTGAACAATAAATATTTTTTTCTCATCAGAAAACGCAGGAGGCCGTGAAAACTACGGAATGACAAAAACAGATCCAAATGCCTAGCTGTCTGGCGTCCCGACGTCGTACGGTGAAGAGGAACGACAGACAGCCTTATGCCAATGATTATTAAGGTTTTTGAAATATCGACTTTGTTCCGGATCCGGCTTCATCTCTTGATTTCGAATAAAAAATGAAATGTAAATACTCTGAACTTTGATCTTAATGTGTACATGAAGCAGAATATTTGCCAATAGTGAGCCAGAAATCTATGAAACCTGCAGCTGGGGAAGAGGCCGAGGCTTCAATAACCCCTCAATTAAACTGATGTTCTCTATGCAAAAAAGACCACCATTACAGATCGCGTTTGTCCGACTGATGAAGTAGGCTTATCTACCATACATGCATCAACTCAAAATGGGAATTACAAATGTGTGTGTCGTTCATTTATATAAATAACTATATATCCCCTGGCCTTTTTGCTAGGATGTAGCCTCAATCCTGCAAAATCCTCCAATTGGCCTCATGGAAAAATAGCATACAGCCTCAATCCTGTAAATTCCTCCATTATTTCTTGAATATGGTCCGTGGAGGGGTGACCACTGCATGAATCCTGCAATACCCTGCGGCAGTGACTGTCAATATGTTGAGGCTTGGCCAGTGACATCCTGGCGCAGTACGGAGGATTTCAAGCATAATCCAGGCCTATATTTATGCATGGCTGAGCAAAAACAACACAAGGTCCGGCCCAAGACCTTGACAAAGTGCATCCTACGAAATATGTAACGCACTTTTGCCATGTAACCTCAATCCTCCTACTTCCTCCACTTTGGCAAAGAGGATTTTGAAGGATTCAAGGCGGTTACGGTTTTTAATCTCCGAACTTCTAGACCCACGGTGTGTGTCAGTGTGTGGTGGGGGGCTACACTGATCACGTTTGATGTTTTTGACGTCCACTGGTGACTTGCCTGTAAGTCTGAGCATGGTGGACGGGAATCCAAAACGCTCCTAAAATGGGGCGGGGGGGGTATTTATTCCTTAACTCTGTCAACATTTTGGCACTAACATTACATTAAAGGCATAAAGGATCATTTGCTTTTCATGCTTTTTGTTCGTTTCCAATAATAACATGATCAAAATCCAAGGAAGAATGTTCAAAATCTAACCTGTTGAAATTTTAGCCCAGTGGATAGGCCTTTTACAGCTTTCCAGAAAACAGTGAACAACCATGCACAACCTTTTGACCACGAAACAAAGTTTCGTCCAAAGCACTCTGTATTTCCAAAAATTAGTCAACTGACTGATCGTTGGAAATCATCTACATTTTTTGATTTCCTCTAAATGACAGCAACCCAGATTGAATAGTTTCACGGGGTGTTTAGAATCAGCGTGATCTTTAATCCAAGTAAGCTTTTCGAAAATAATTTGGTAGGTTATTTTGGGGATAAATGTAAATGATCACGTGTGCCTTTAAGAAAGCTTTTTATAGGTTCACGAATTGGCACATGAAATTCATGACGTGCAACATTGGCGGCTAGAGTTATGAAGACAAAATTTTAAAAAAAAGTTGTAAAAGCCGGCATTCGTGAATTCGAGGGAAAAAAATCATCAATAACTCAATTTTCAACTCAAAATGATTATAGTTGTCTATTGTCGACAGCAAGGTATTTTTAAGATTGAATTTGATATTTTCATAGCCGTGGTCCCAAGTGTTTGAGAGTTGTTATAAGTGTGAATTCCAAAAAATTCAAAATTGTGTTATTCTAAAACTGTGTGTTTAACATGTGTGTGATTATTTAAGGATAAAAACACCGACTTTGTAATTTCACTTTCAAGAAATGCGATGTTTTTATTATGTAAAAATGCGTGATTTGTTATATAGAGAGGTACATTTTTAACAATTATCTATTTTTGAAAACAAGATATATGTTTTTTTTTTCTCCAGATGTTTTGTGGATACTTTATAAATTAGCGGAAGTTTCCTAACAATAAAGAATTAGAACTTGAAACACTTTATGTTAAGTGTAAAACAAAACATATAACAAGTATGTTCCTTTTTGTGTGTGATAGCAAGAGAAATTGCATGTAAATGTACATGTATTGTTTATTTATGGCATATTTTAGCCTATGAGATTTGACTTAAAGTTATAGTCCATCATTTGTAATTTGTGCATTTTGTTCGTTTGAAGCAACAAAAGTGCTCAAAATCTAAAGAAGGGTACTGAACAATTAACCTGATAAAGTTTCAGCTCAACTTCAGCTGTATATTCTGAGAAAAACAGCATTCTAGGATCTCAATTTCAAATCAAAAGTTGCTGAATCATGTTTTGAATTGCGCCTGAATTCAGCGTCCGAGACACGTTCTCGCTGAGGCGAATGCAGCTACGCGATGTCGCGCACTGATCTGACGAGTTATCCGGTTCGTAAGTGACTTCGTCATACACGCGCACGCACCACTGATTACGAGCGCCCATTGGATAAACACTCAAGTTGCGTTAACTCCATTCATTGGTGGCATGCTGCTGTATGTACAGTTGAGAGATGACGTCATACTTACGAACCGGATAGCAACCGGGGGTGCGTGTGCGTCGTGCCAATGCTTGCGCGCGCTTCGCCGAATAACAAAACGAACTACTAATTTACATTTGAAAGGCCTTTTTTCGTTGATTACTTCAAAATGACAGCTTGCCAGAAAAAAATAATTTCACAGGGAGTTTAGTCCCCTTACTATCTTTCAACCAAGTATGTTTTTCAACAACAATTACGCCAGCTACTTTTCGGATAGCTGCAAATGATGGACTATAGCTTTAAAACATTAGGCCCATCAATTAGTGAGTGATGAACTCTATAGCGACAACTACGGCGCAGGTTTCCAAATAACCACGATTCTGTGTGCACAATTGTGCTTTTTGATGCATGCATTGCAACTTCGAAAGCACCGGAATATATTCTGCAACAATTAGCATCTGCGTTGAATTGGTTCCTAAGCTTGCTGAATAATTGAAAAATACCGTCTGGTTTGCTAATCTATACGGTTATTTTAATATCCGTAAAATGAATTATTAACATATTTTCCGGCCCGATATTTTTTTCTAGATGACTGTAATTAGACACACCACGTAAAGGCCCCTACTCGATGTCATTTGCAATACATACGTGTGCTGGATCAAGTAAAGATTTTGCAATACGATTTTATATTAAAAATATACGCTTAATATCAATGTGTAAAATAATGGTGTCGATACCCAATATTTAAGTGGGGAGCACATAGGTTGATTATTATTCCATTCTTAAAAAAAAAAATCATGTGCATGTAGATAGAGACACTGTTCGACACTAATGAATATTCTGTCTTTCTGAATTCTCGAAGTTGACTTCAGATAAGTTTACGCACAGTCCTCTGGCAAGATTGAATCCACACAAATAAGCCTCTGTCATGGACACTATGAGTCAACAAAAAGTAAACCCAAATGGCAGGACCATTTTTTTAAATAAAGTTTTGCATGTAGCACTTTCAAAATCTAGGATATGAAAGCCCAATTAATAAGCTTTCTTTAGTACGAGAATCATTCAAATCATTCACGTACATTTCAAGTTGCGGAATTTTAAAGACAACCACCGTTTTAAAGTTCTGTCCACGGATCACACAAAAGGTGTGCGTTCTTTCAGCAAAACGAAAACAATTTATTCACACACATCCCTATGTGATTTGTTTTCGTTTTGCTGAAAGAACACTTGCTTTTTGTGATCCGTGGACAGAACTGTAAAACGGTCCTTGTGTTTAAAAGTCCGTAACTTGAAAGAACATGAGTGATTTTTATGATTCTTGTTCTGAAAGAAAGCTAGATTTTGAAAGTGATACATGCAGAACTTCATCAAAAAATAGTCCTGACATTTTGGGTTTTCGTTTTTTCTTTTTTTTCTTTTTTACTCACCCTGTACACGATAACAAATGTACATTATTCCGTCTTCATGTATATGCACATATTACCAAGGCTCTGCTGTCCTCTGATGCTTGCTTCTGCGCATGCGCGCATAAATGTGAATTTATTGGCAAACTGGGCTATTCTTCTGCCACATCAACCATATTTTATGACCCTGCCTTTAAAATTCAAGGAGTTAATTTGCATTTTATGGAGATATCTCCCTCCGATCCCTAGTTTTAGTAGAAGTCAGGCGGGTCATCAAGGCGCCGTTATACAAGATAAATGTTTTTGCCGCTATATTGACAAAACCCTGCCAGTTAATATACGCTGGCCATTTTGTTTTCGTCTTCGTCCTCAACCCCTTTCCATAGGATCAGCCTAGTGTCTTCGTCAGGGGTGGCGAAACGCTTTTCAAACTGGGTGGGGGGGGGGACACCAAAAAGGGACACTTGCTCAAAAAAGGGCCACCTTCCGCCGGTGTGAAAGTGGAGGAAAAGAATATGGTCCCGTTCATTTCGCTACAAATATATATGATGAGGAACAAATTATGAGTACGTTGTCCATCTTGATAATTTTGTTTCTTTTACCTAGTTATGCAGAGAGACAATTTTTGTATCGCGAGAGGGGCACTGTTGGTTCAGTGACTATTTTATTCGCGTGAAGAGCACATATTATTTTTTAGGGGCCAGTATTCCATTTTGAGAGGGGGCACAATAATTTAATGTTGCGAGCGGGGCACTAATTGTGCTTTCTTATGGGCAGTTTTCCATATCGAGAAGTTATGGCGAGAGGAGCAACACACGATCGAGGAGGTGTGCAATGACGTCAGGGGTGATCCTGCTTTCCTTCAGAAGCTTTCGGCTGCTGCACGCGCCTTCCGCCACCGTCTCCAGCGCTGTATCGACATTTTTATGACACCACGTCGAAAAAGACAGATTCTGAAAGTGAGTATTCTTTTTCATATGGCGTTTAAATCTCACCCTCTTGAACAAGGCTATAATGAAACATGCCTTGTTTACATGATCTGAAATGTTGGTATAATTCCATTGGTAAACAACAGAATTATTTTGGATCAAAAGTAGGACCTGGGGGAGGGTTGACACGTAGTAGTAGCTACAGCACACAGAGCAATTTGTTACATAAATCCTGAACAAGAGCCACCACAGTGCTTTCGCCATTGGGCCTTAGCGATAAATAGCGTGATTGGTCTACACGATTACCCCATAACGTCAGTGAAAAGGCCAAACCCGGCCGATTGTGTAGACCAGACGCATGAAAAGACTCGAAGTGAATTGCCATTCTGAGTCAATGGAATCGAACTTTGTGCACTCTGGGACCAGCCATAGGTTTGCCTTGTACCTGTCTCAAATCCAGTTTTGTTTGCAGTTTTGTTTTTAACAGTCAAATTCCAGCGCGGCTGAGGCAGAACGCGGAGTTTTTGCAACTTCTTTAATAAAATGCCACTTTCTGTTTTCGGTGTACAAGGGCCAAAGGGGGCCATGCCCCCCCAAACGAAACCAATACTATTATTTTTTTTATGTGACATCGCAATAAAGGCAGGCAATGAGTACACCACCATCTTTTCCTCAAAAAAACATTGGTTAAAGTGGTCAGAAATTGCCTCAGATCGCACCACAGAGCATCTAGAATCCAACCATTTTTCGGGGCCCTTAAGCGGGCCCCGAACCCCACGCCGTAATTTTTTTGACCCACTTTTGTGGGGGACCAAATTTTTTTTGGGCCCCCAAAAAATTGTGTTCTGGATCCGCCGTTGTCGATGTACGACCTCGAGATTGACAAAAAAGATTGCTGAATATATTGATATCAGTACGACAGTAGGCCATATGATATTTTGGCATGAATAAAGTGATCAGCTCTGGACCGATTTCTTCAGACTGAAAGAGAAACTCGAGGTCTCATCCCTAAAGCGGTTCATTATAAACAACTAAAATAAATATAAGGTTCAGAAACACGCAATTTTGCTGTTGCACACTGTTTTATTGCCAATTTTGTCAAAATCGAAGAACAAATGCAGTAAAAAAAACACTCGTCTTAAATGCGGTATCACGAAAACAAACTCACAGCACTTGGTGAGAAACAGATTCAAACATCTTTTTTTTTAAATGATCATAATATTAACACGTACCTCGACCAGCTATTTCACCAGACTAGGTACTGATACGGATTTATTGTTCCTTTGGAATCTTCTGGATTCCATCATCTTCTTTTTTCTCAATTCCATTACTTTTTGCTTTCTTTATAATCTACTTTGCATGGTAGAAAGAAACATTCCTTTGCATGTTTCGAAAATGGACTCACTTGCCCGCTTAAGGGCGTCCAGCTTGCGGCTTGAATTACATGTTTTTGTGTGATACCACATCCAGGCGGGCTTGTTACTATAACTACATTTAAAACCCCGTTTTGGTCTAACAATTTGAATAAATACACCAAAGTTAAAACCTTAATTTTTCAACAACTTTAATTTACGTTATAAATGTGCCTAAAACCCGCCAACTTCTCCAATAAGTTTTAAAAGAGAATGAAACGCGAGAAAATACAAAAAAAATGGAAAAGGGCCTATGCCATGCGCAGTGTTCTGAAACCTCCGATTTCCCATGCTCCTGTGTTATTTTTAGGCCGGCAACGCAGATGCAGCGTTCGGGGTGCAGTACAGGATCTGCTGGCCGTGGATTTTGTCGTCCGAGTGGTGGTAGTCGAAGGTGACCAAGGCGGCCGGGTCGCCACACCCCTCGGGTACCTCCAGATCCTTGAAGTTGTTGTCCATGCAGATGTCCACCTTGAAGTCATCCTGGCCCTTCGGGGTCCAGTTGTGCTCGAAGCACATGCGGAACACCTTCTCGGTGCTGTCTGTGAAGTTTTGGTAAAGAGAAGGGGGAAAACGAATACAGGGTGGTGCAAAAAGAAGGAAACCCACTTTTGACATCAATTTTCACTTACTTGTTGAGCATATTTCAAAAATTCAATTTAATGGTATTAAAATATTGATCTTTAAGCATCAGTGACGAAAACATGATTGCAAATGCATATTTTGTTGTCTGAGATATGGTACTTAAAAAAGTTCATGTGCCAAACCAGTTTGTCCACGGACGGCTTTATTCCATCCGCTTGACTGAGCTCCGGCGCTTGATTTGAAGACAAAAAAAACCACTACAATAGACTTACACGTGGACAACTGATATTTTGGTGACTTGTATTCAAATTTGCATAATAACATAATTCTTGCGATTTTTAAAAGATTTTTTTCACCACGTATGGTTGAAGAGCTATACTTCACTACATTATTTAAAAAAAAAAAACGTTCAAAAAAGTTAAGAAAGTAGGTTATAATTCCTGTCAAAAGCGGGTTTTCCTTCTTTTGACACCACCCTGTAGAAAAGGATAAGAAACTAAAGCTTTGTTTCACTTCGTTGACGGCATTCGCACGCCACGAAGTGAGGTTTTGTGGAGAGTCGCCGCACCACAACGTAACACCACAACGTAACACCACAACGCAACACCACAATGTAACACCACAACGTAACACCACAACGTAACATAACGTGTGCTCTTTATCCGGTACACCCTGTTACTGTCGTGCAGCCAACGATCATAAATACAAGTTATGGCGCTGAAGTCGTCTTTATGCAGAAAGGCTCTATGACTTGCGTTCCTCATGGCTATACCAGAAAAAGATTTACAATGACCAAAAAGGTAAGGACTTTGACAATTTTCCACTTTTGCTTTGAAGATTGTGTTGCCTTGCGTTACAGAATGGGCTTAGCGTTAAACCTGCCTGGTTTCTCTTTGATCTGAATTGAAGGCGCAAAAAGCTACAACATTTCACTGAACATAGGTCAAGTTACAAAACATGCGATTTCCAGCCATAGGACTCAAGACAATTATTGCAGGACACTTTTCAAATGAGAGTGTAAAACACTTTCGGTCAAACCGTTTCAAAGACAATGCTTTAACGGCTAAGCAGGTTTAGTAAATAACATAGAAAATCACTTACTTCTCATGACGTACAGCTTCCGATCTAGCTTGCCCATGAACATGTTGATCTGGTACTTAACGGGGTTGGTTGTAAATTCAAAGGTATCTGCAGAGAAGGCGAAAAGGAACAATCTCAGATTCTTTCTTGAGTGAAGTCTAAAGGCCGACCTTATACTGACTCAGCAAGAACGCGAACGCACTGCGAATCTGTTGTTGCATCAAACACGCAGGGTTTCGTAGTCTTTCCTTCCATCCGCATTTTGTCAGTTAAAATGTCTGCAGTCTAGTGATCTTGATGCAAAACATCAGTGAGTTAAAGTGATACGAAAAGATGCTGGTCCAATTTTGGACAGACCCACCAATACATTTCCGTGTACATTTTGTTTTTCATCTGCAAAATGGAGAAATACAGCAGAAAAGCCATTCAGCTGACAACGCTCATCTTGATCCTACTGGATGAGCGTAGGGATGATACGTTTTGGCCCTATGATACTACAAGGGTTTCCCGCCAGAATTATTCGCGCAATATATTTCCCGCCAAATCTTTTCCCGCCTATTATACGTACGCATGTACACCTCCCCGCCGGATTTCTCCTGGAAGCAGTGCACGCATCGCTCGACTTTGTCATCGCATTCCATCGTCTCGGGGTAGAAACCCTACGGACGAAATAAAAAAAAAATCGTGTAACAAGTGAAAAATGTAAGTGTGATGATACATGACCAAATTTCTTTTTAGCAAGATGAAGCAGATTGAATAAAGGATGATTTAAGGGGAATATACAACCCCTACATCAACAAACAAAACTTCTAAATTATCCGAAATACCTTACTGGACTATAACTGAGTGACAGTCTAAAGCATCCTGTAAAATCATGGCACCTGGTGAGGGTTTTTTTGTATCGATTTCCAACGCTGGCCGGCCGACCATGCAGCGTTGGAAAAACCCGCTTTGTTTTCAAATTCTGCTCCCAAGTTATCATATTTAGTTAGTCCGCATTTTGTTTGCAATCGATTAGACACCTGTGAACGGGTACAAGCCAGCTAGACTGATTCCCTGACCTTACAATTCCCCGACGTCTATAAATTGCTCTGTTTCATCTTCAGTGGGGCAAGGGAACCAGACTTCAAGGACATGATTGTTGTCTTGGTTTTTCCAGCATCTTTATACGAACCCAAAACTTCAAACAAGTCAGTGTAACAATATTTACTATAAACTACTAACCCCCCAAATCCATCCATTTCTGAAAATTACATCAAAAGCAAACGTTGTATATTCCCTTTAAGTAAGTAATCACTGCCGTGACATCTTTATTGTTCTTATCATCTCCAAATGATGGGGGAAGGGGTTTATAAGATCTTAAGTGGAGCTAACTATGGATATATTATGACCACGGTACCGATTGACAAAATAGTGCACCATTTTGTCACTATAGTGGTCTTAAAAGCTTACGTTTATCGACAGTGCTGCAATAAACCTAAACGTAATTCCTACACGGAAGTACAGTGTTGTCATTGTAACGAAAAAGCAGAATTGTATGTTGAAACATCAGAACATCTCCGTGTACTAGAAAATTTGGAATTTTCTGCGACACTTGTTGGAATTCTTGCACGAACGATAAAAAGAAAGACAGGGAAACGGAACAATTAACTCGTCAGCAACAGATGAAATCCCAGCAGGTATACTACACGCTCGGCTCAGATTTGTAAAATGTTTTATTGCAACGATTAATATTGAGTCAATTGACTGCACGAAGACAAGATCTGACAACATACAATTTGTGGAGATCAACATTTCTGAGCATAAGCTATATTATTTGCACACAACATTTTTAGGCCTAACAATCCTAGACTTCATTCATACACGTTGAAAGACTGTACCTCGTCCCACATAAAATCGTTTCACATGGATAAGTTCAAAGAATTACATCTTACCAAGTTTCCCATCGACGGATCATTGCTCTTTAACCATAACCCAGAAACGTGGCCGGCGAACGCCAAGCACAAAACTGCAACGACAGCACCCCACATAATTGACGGCTAAAATTCTCGCTGCGCTGACGGAGGTATAGACCCAGAAACAAAATAATTCAAACAGCTGCCAATTTTGAGCTTGATCCTTTATGGGAGCGCTTGAATCTGCCCCTTGCATTTTATACCATGAGAAAGCCATGCATAATTGTGCCTGTCTATTATGTAAATTACCTTATGGATTAAACAAAAGCCACACCGAGCATGCATTATAGGCACTTTTTTTAACCACGCCCCATGACGTCATATCAACAGGTGTTTACATAATTATATTAAAGCATAAAAGAATGCAAGATAATCATTTATTCATGGTAACAAATGGATGGTTTTATTGGGCTTTTTAATAGTTTATGTAAATGAAGGATTCTTCTAGACTGCAATATTCATAATGCTTTTGGCCGAAAGAGCTTGATGTGCCATTGCAAGAGGCCGGGGTTTGAGTCTTGCCTGCAGTTAACATAATGAGGTACATAGTTTGATCGTAGACCATTGGTCGACTTGTGGTTGATTTGTGACTATTGTTGTGCCTGCGCGCTAATGGTGCCAACTTCTGTAGTCAAAACGATGGCCAAACATAATGAGCGTTTTCGAAACGACTAGCTTTGGCTTTGTCTTCGGCTTAAGGAGATTTTAGGCCCCCAACTTCTGGAACTCCAGCTACATTTTGGTGCCTGTTATGCTTCAGGAACTTTCAATCGGTTGATTTGAAGCCAAAAGTTGGAATATTTTTTTTTAGTTTGCCTCTCAGTGATTCAGAAGTCGGAGGCGAAGCCGAAGCCGAAGCCGAAGCAAAGGTTTCGAAAACCTCCTCCGTCCTGGCTCCCTGCTTTACACGAAACATACGACTAACGCGATAGGACCAGCGATGGGACGAGCCAAGGTCGATTTCCAGCTCATGATCGTCGACTAGCGCGGGTTCGAGTGAAGTTTAATAGTCTGCTAGGATTAACAACAGTAACTGTTATCGCTCAAACTTGCTCTATAGTAATACGTTTTGGTATAAGAGAAATCAGGCACACTAAAAAAAAAAATAAACATTTGGAAACCTTTGAAAGGGAAAGCCCCGAGATATGTTTTAAGGAGAGAACAAAAATCGCAGTTACCATGGGCACAATTTGCATTGTTCCCAATGGATTGGAACCCTAGTCCAACAGACGGAGATAAAATACCAGAAGGCATTCGTGTAATATTTTCCTCATTCTTTCTTTTTTTTAGGAAAGAACACAATTTTGTGATTGAGTCTAATTAACAATATGATCTCTTTATTTATTTATTACATTTATTTACCCAGGGTATGCCCAAACAATTTAAAACTGGTTTCCAATGGGGCCCTGCATGCAATAAATAATGACTACAAACTTGTATATACAATACATTACAATACAATTCAATATAATGGGATAAAACATTATTTGATTAATGCATAGTTTTTATATGATGGAATGCATAGTTGTTAAGCAAATATTGTAAATACAATATATTTTAAAACTATAATAACTACATGTACAGTGTTAGGAGCAAGCGATTCGAGAGAGCAAGCGATGCCATTGCATGCAGCTGGCCTTATCCAAAGATAAATTTTACAAATTGTATATTTTAATTTTTTTTTTAATTATCTGCTTTTTTTTTTTTATTAGTTAACGGTTGAATGAATTATGGCTTTGCATTTATAAATGTTATGGCTCGTTCTTTTCCGAATATATATGTAGTTTGCCGTTCTATGTTGAAGACCAGGGTTGGTGTCTGGACGCTCATAATGACCCGAGCCGAAGGTGACGATCCGTTTAAGACCGGCCACGTGACGGGCTCTCGACCAATAGGAATGGGTAACTGTCTTAGGTATTTATGAATGACTACTAAAAATTCATCCCTTCTGTTCGTTTGTTAATGACTTTACAAAGGGTACTTGCAGGCCAACCTCTTGCTAAACTAACCTCCTTCAGTGTAATTATAGCCATGGGCGTCGCGAGGGGGGGAGGCAAGGGGGGCACTTGCCCCCCCCCCCGGAAAAACCAACAAAAAAAAAGGAAGAAAAAAAAAGAAAAAAGAAAGAAAAAGAGGCGCGAAGACAAAGTGGTGTAAATTTAATGAGTTGGGGGGGGGGGGGAGAATGTCCCTGTCCCCCTCTAAAACTGATAAATCGAGAATGTGTTGAGAAATACAAGCATTTTTGCCCCCCTCTAGAAAAAATCCTGGCGACGCCCATGATTATAGCCTAAGTACGGTAATTAGTAGAGTCATGAAATCCCCGTATACTAGATCAATATGTCGATCTAAATACCAATTTTTTTTTTACACGTTAGATATCTTTAATTTTATCTTTCTGTTTTAAAACAAATTCACAAAATGTAAAACACGTCTCGGTACCAAACACCCATGAGCGGTCTGTCCCGTACACTTTATTATTTTGTGTGTATACTAGTGCAGTGCCCGTAGAAAATGTGCCTGTTCGGAAGGGGCAAATTGCTTGGCCGCTGGTATTGGTTGCTTGCAGCGTTTCTGAGAACTGCATATGCAAGAAACACACACGATTCAATGGTGTTATTTTTCACAGATTGAACGAACACTCAGTTTTGTATGTATGTTGTATTCGATGCCGCATTGCAAGTATTGTGATTAATATAATCTTGTGAAGTTATATATTTTAATTTTTGTTGGCAAAATAATTACACAAAAAGCCAGTGTCTGTTCCAATTTCTATTGCAATGTCATCCTAAATTAAGGTACGACTGTGGTCCTCCTACACACGGGGCCTAATATTGTTGCGGGGAAGGTCCCCCCCCCCTTCCCCGCCCCAAAACGATGCCATGCCCACCTCTGAAGAGAAAAAAAAAGATTTTTTACGCACAATTATGGAAGAGACACAAGTTCGCTGGGTAAAATTCAGTAAGCACACGTCAGCAATGATGCCTGTACTATACGGCTAGTAATTAAAAACAAAATTATGTAAAATCTACGCCAATTATTTCTGGTACCAGGTAAATTAGCAGCTAAAATTCACCTGGGAGCCAGTCTGACTGTTGTACAGCGGGGTGGCGTATTTTTAATTGCCTCGTTACAATATTCAGGCAGTTTCATCATGAATAATACAGAGCAGGAACTCTGCATATTCCCTCTACAACTTCCATGTGTCGCATGCACGTCCTTCAGTTTTGTACATGTGGCAAAGGTTTCGTAAGGAAAGCAAGTTTAAAAAAAAATCCATTATTGTACTCAAGATTTTGATAAAAAAATTATTATAAAAGAGTGAGAGGCCATACCCTCGTGACATCAGTGTAAAACAAATATTTCAGACCCGAAGCCAAATTAGAGATAAAACCGAAGTTTTACTTCTTGTTAAATGCTACGCAGATGTTTGGTAGAAACGTACAGCAGAAGCTGTCTGTATACATTGGGTACCATACAGCATATTTCACAAGTCTTTGGGTCTTCATATTAATGTTGTGTTCCTTCTTCTATTCTGTTATTTATTAAATGGTTTTCATGTGTTATCAATGACTCGAATTGACTCGAGCATAAATTTGACTCGACTCGACTCGACAACACGTTGTGATTCGACTCGACTCGAGTCACGTCCTTAAATTGACTCGACTCGACTCGAGTCACAAAATCTAGTGACTCGTTACAACTCTGGGTCTGTCCCAAAACAAATTGGGATCTCTGTTATAGTCGGGGCGTAACATTAACACTCCTTAATAGGGGTGAACAAACTATTTGAAAGATATCACGAAACAGAGATTGCAGAAGCGAAGTTGAAATGGAAGGGGGACAATAAGTATTTTTAAACATAAAAAGGTGGCATTTTGTATGAGCTAGTCACTTTTGTTATAATATTTTTTTATCAGGAATAGGTACCTTATAATATAAATTCTTAACCTTTTTTTTACAACACGCATAAAATACGTACATCAAGGGATTTAACTTCTAATAAAGGGTAGTAAAATAAATGTCTGTCACGAGCCAATACGGCCCTTCAGACCGGAGTTAACTCCGGTTTCAGTGGCATGAAACGACTGAGAATATTTCTATTCCCCTGGATGGCATTGCAGGTTCACACCCGACCTAATGCCGGTACCTTATACTCACGGGTGAAGAGAGGCAAGTGGGGTGAAGCGGCTTGCCCAAGGACACAAAACATAGTGGTCAGCAGCTGGGTTCGAACCCCTGACCCTCTGATAATGATTCACGAACCATAACCGCTATATAGGACACTTATCCCCCACATAAAAAATACTAACATTGCAAACAAAGATTGTTTAGTTTTATGCTCAATTCAGATTATAACCTAAGCGTAATAAACAGATCGTTTATAAACTGAGTATGATTACCACTGTATTAAAAAAAAATTCATATATGTTGTTTTCTTTTAAAAGATCATTAATTGGACTCTTTTGTCAGAAGTTCGAAACTACGCAAAGCTACAGGCTTTTTTTTCCAAATGGCTCTATTTTATTTTTGAATAATTCATGATTTTTGTGTATCTTGCAAAGTCTGTATTGTGCGGCAGTAATAAAAGTTAATGACAACTCGCAAATGCAAATTGATGGCAAAGGAATAAATATGAGTTCGAACCAACAATATATAATTATGTACTGCGTTTGAACAAAATCCATGGTGTCATTACAAATTGCATATATTTTATTCAGTAAAATTGTTTTCTTTTGGATTTTCCTATACTTTATATGCTTAATTCCAACGGTCTCAAAACTTTACTTAGCGGTTTACAAAAGATATACATGCAGTTGTGTGTTTTTTTTTACATGGTAACACAAGTACTGCACATGACTATAGTGTACCTATATCTATCTATGCTGGGGTGCGTTTAGCAATATTAATATTAAAAAAAAATATCCATTATACTTGGGCTAATGCTGAATTTGTAAAAATACCAACAGTAGAACCATCAACACAAAAATAGCACACACATATATATACATGTTTTTAATATTTACACAATTTGCAAAGATACTGTCTGAAGAAGGTTGTCTTTATACCTAACCTATCTTACGACTAATTTTCTAAAAATAAAACAAAAATTCAAAATGCAAAAATGAGAGGGGACAAAAATGAAACATACTGCTTCAAGTCAAGTAGTTGACGTCTCAAATAGTTGCCCCGTCCTATAACCGAGTTTTATCCCAGAATATGGATTTTATTGTCCACTTTTTTTCTAGCAATATAAAAAATAATTATTCGCCCAGTTTGAATGAGACGGCGACCGCGAAACAAAATACCGTCCACATTTAGTCATAGAATTATTATTTTATAAAAATGTCGAAGTATTTGCGGACCGAAAAGATTTCAGACAGATCTTTTTGCGCTTTAGAGGCACACAAGCAACCTATCATAAAAGATGTTTTTAGACGGTTGAAGACGCCCAACAGATCAGAAAACAAGAGTTTTTTTAATGAAAAATAAGAAGAAGAAGATGTAAACAAATCGAAATTTTGTGGATTTTCGCAAATCTACAATTTGTAAGGGAAAAGAGATCGAAATATTAAAGAGCACGGTAGAGAGCAAGGCCTTTGGTGATACATGTATTGCCTTGTAGCCTAATAATGGTTGTTTTTACGCAATTTGTTTACACAATTTTATTCTTAAATAGCTATTTATATTAAAAACTATTAATAACAAACAAACGATAAAGTGTACATTTATTTACACTGCATTTCTCATAGTATAAGTACATTAAAATTCTTTTTAAAAATTCCTTAAGAGTAACAAAATCTACCGTTTTTACGACAGCATCATTGCGATTAGCGTTAAGACACAATCTCATGATTCTCGTACCGACAGTTTTTTCATGTAACGCCCTTGTTCATGTTGTTAGAGATAAGGACAATTTAGCATACTGCTTCACGCATGCGCTTTGCTGTAGACTTGGGGCATGTCTTTGCGTTGACACCGGTACAGTTTGAATTAATTTGAACACGCATCGAACAAAGTCAAGAAGAAGATAATTCTCGGCTTCAGATACTGGAGAGCTGCAGTAAAATAATACAGGTATACAGCCTCCAACAAAAACACCAAATTCTGGAAAGACCTCCGTTTCCGAATCTCTATCGGCTCAGACAAAATTACTTATTGTGGTGCGCCCTCTTGTGTTGACAGAATCTGCTTTTAGAGTTAGCGCAACTTTCGAACTATCGTCTGGTGGTTATGCTCAATGGTCTCGGACTATTAACTGACTGACTGACTGATTGATTGACTAACGTGTTAACCGGGCAGTGCTTTCATATAGGATTACCTCATAAAGCTGATAAACGAGCTCCGGCAAAGATACATGAAAAGACTTCCCGAGAAATATGAATCAAAATTGCCTAGAATTCTGTGTACTCTCGGGCCTGCTTTACCACGCATGGGTATAATCTTGTTTATTTTTTTGAAGCTGATGTTTTCTTCCTGGTCTCTCTGGAGTTTGTGCTTGGTACTAAATAGCGTCGTTCGGCAAAGGTCTCTGACTTTCAGAGTGACAACCAGTGTTTCCTCTGTAAAGAGACAAGCGAAACCATCAGAAATTACGCACAGTACTGGGGCGAGATGCATGGTTTAACCCAACCCGACCGTAAAAACAAGAAAGGAAAACTGAAAAACGGGAAACAGAAATAAGGAACAGGCCTAATGCCTTTGCTGCTGATAAATTTATCGGAAAGTTAACAGTACAAAATGGTTGTGGATATTGTGCAGTTTGCCTACACTCTGCCATACTTTAACAGTTGCGAACGCAAGGTGGCGCTATTTATTTTAGTAATTGTCGGACCGATGGGAAATTTATCGATTGGCAATGATTAAACCGAAGCGGACGTAAATTAAAACATTACCTGAAATCTCTTGATCTTTCCCTTCCGCACATCGTCATGTTCAGCTGTCGGTGTGATGAGGAACGCCAATTTCTGCATTACAAAAAAAATACACTATTTCAGAATATGTTGATCCCATTATCTTTTCTATACATGGTAGATAACTTCATTTTTGCAAAGGCAGTGATCATAGAAATATAAACCTTGATCTGCTGGAAAGGTCAATCCGATACATTATTAAAGAAAACAATTTTCAAAAGGAAAGCAAATATCTAAAACATTTTCGGCACTCTATTTTGGCGGTATAATCGAAACATGTTGGTTACATTCCGGGTACAGGGGCCCAAACATTATAACCAAGTTCGGCTTAGCATCAGGAGATTTTTAGGCGTCAGTCCCAATGGACATTTGCTAATTGTAGACATTAATGTGAGCGATGCCAATACTTTCTAGTGGGGGGAAGCACCCACCCTAAGCGATGCGAATAAAATCAGGAGGGGGGGGGGGCTGGACATCATTGGAGGATTTCTTTAAAAACGTGTGCATAAAGCTGTATTTTAGGCTCTTTTCCGACAGTGAAAATATGCACTCAATTAACAATACAATATGGACTTCGACCCTCTTTTCCTCGATTTATTTTCTGTTTCCTTTTTTTCCCAGGGGGTGCAAGTGCCCCCCCCCCCCCAGCAGTCCATGTTTATGGGGTAGTGCGTGGGTACTGTGAATTTGGAAGTTTATTAATTTTAGCTTTCCAAATGCTGCTATATAGAGCCAAACAAAAAGCCGAACAAGAGTTTGGGGAAACATTTGTGTGAGCTGTCGAGTACAATTAATTAATTCTTTGCCTACCATTTTGAAGCTGTCGCCCTCGGACCGGAAGGCGTTCACCACGGCGAATATGGGCACGATAATCATGGACGAGATGGCGAGGAGCCAGCCTAGCGCCTGACCCCACGGTGGGTACACGTAATCATCGTAGGTCAAAGGCTCGCTCAGCGCCAGACTAACGATGAATATTAACTGGACAGAGAGATGAAGGAGAACAACAATTTGGTGACACTTCGACAACGGCGGCGTTGGGGGGAGGGGGGGCACGGCCCCCACTTTTTTTCCACGGGGAATCCCCCATTGTTATGCAAAATATTGTTCTCTATAGACCCTATTGTGCAAAGGAAGTTCTCTAGTCTCTTGTCTCTGGAAATGATCGCTTTCGATCACCCTGTGGGCAAACACAAGCGCGCTGCCTATGCCATGGCATAGGCAGCGCGGCAGCGGAAGGAAAAACACACAAAAGCCCCAAACTACCGCCCCTACCCCGCCCCCTACCCAACCCCCCTTAACCCCGCCCTTTCAAATTTGCAACGGCCGGCCGGCACCGGCAGTCCTTCTGCGCCCTCCCGTCCCACTTTCAAAATTGTTCCGCCGCCGCTGCACTTTGATGAACAACAAAATATCTAAAATTGAAAAACATACAATTATCAATAGGATTTTGAACGAAAATTATGTGAGGATTCTGGAGCTGCTCAGCTTAAAATTGTGCACTTTGTGGTAAAAACATGATGAAACTTGGCATGCAGGGCTCAAATGGGCTAAAATTATTTCGAGAGGTGGACCCATCTTGAATCTTGCACATTTTTGAGCGGAGCTTGCTGTAAAAAAAAAAGTGCACACAATAATTTTCTTTTAGAATAACTGTAAATTACATTCGTTTCCCTTTTGTTTCATGCTCTGATGAAATAAACTTGGACATGAGATAAGATATTCAGCCATTTAAACACGTGTTATCCACGCCCCCCATTTCAGGCGTGGCCTAAATATGTAATAGAGGCGGTAGAATAAGAGCAGTTTGATTCAGTTGTGCCAAGAAGTTCTGCACTTTGTTGGTAAAAACATGCAATTCGGCATGCGCGGTTAAATTTGCCTCACACCTATATAAATTTACCTGAATTGCTCATAGGGAAAAGAGTTTTAAGAACTTACAACTAAGAATATAGGTGCGAAGATTTTCCAGCAGAGCCGCCACCAAATTCCCGGCTTGAAACCTAGCATCTCTTGTATGTTGTCAATGAAATTGTCTATCCCTGTTATAAAAAAAAGAAGACAAACATGATAAAAATCATGGCAAAGGATTGCAAATTTAAATTTTGTTGAGAGATTTCCTTTAGTCGGCATTAGATGAATATTGCTTACTACACTGTTAGGCAATGCACTATAATTCCATTGGAAGTCTGGAGGTGTTACAATTGTGTGCCGCTCTTAACTGATGTTCTATTATTCCAGTTAATGTTGGAGTTCTAGGATCTCCCCGATGCAAAAATTCCATGAAAAGGCATCGACAAATCTTGTTGTTATTGCCATAAATGAGCATGTTTCACAAAGAAAGGAAGAAATCTTTGGGGCATGCATTTCAGTTTCACAAAGTAGTGAACTGTTCCTCTTTACAAAGGAGAGATGTTTTTACGGATCTGCGGATCGGGGGGGGGGGGGGTTCAACCCCCCAGCTCTGTCCAAAAAATGTTTTGCATAGAAATTCCGTTAAAATAATGCGAACCCCCCCCCCCCCTTCCTTCTCTGAACTGGAAATAATGTATTCCTGTGCACAAAATACGGACAGAGCCACCATGGTTAGGGGGTATCTGTACACTATTCTGTAATGTAGTGTAAAAAATCGTCTGATTTAAACAGTGCCCCATTGAAAGTACGGTACGAGCCCCCCCCCCCCCCCCACTCCAACCGGTCTTAAACATGTTTAATACAGGCCAAGCACACATTTATTCCCTTAGGAATAAAAACATTTGGCTTCTCCTCCCCCCCCCCAAAAAAAAAAAACCCACATAAATTTGTTAGCAGTTTTTTTTGTTTGTTTTTTTTTTTTTAACTTATGACAGTTTTGTCATCGCGACTTTTCCAAATGAATAAAATCGTCAGTCACCGCATCGCGCAAACTCATTTATAAGTAAATGGGAATTTTACCATCACTGAGGACAGATTTTTGTTTTGAAAGGGTATAAACTAACCGTAAAACCACGATATGATAATTGTCTCTAACATGACCACGAAGAGCAGAGACGCGCCGGCCACGAATCTTTCCTGGAGTACGAACATGTAGATGCCACCGTACGTGACGTTGAGCAGGGCGCAGACGAAAACGCTCGCTACCACGGCGAGGGTCAGCAGCTCTCGCCGCTTCCTGAAATACCTCGGAAATCGGTCCGTCAGGCCGGAGATGACGGCTTCTAGGCCGCCGAACTGCGGTAAAAAGAGAGAAACCACAAAAGAAGATTCTGTCATCCCAAGTTAAGACCATATAATTATCCTATATCGGTTTCATGAGATTTGTAGGCCCCTGCACTCTAAAAAGAGCAGGGTCCGATTTGACCTTGAATCCGGGTCATAAAGTTGAATTGGTACTTCTCAAAGTCAAAATGACCCGGACTCCGGGTCAAATATGACCCGGGACCTGTACGAGTGTAACTTCCAGGACTCCTGCTAAATACGGGGTGAAAAAAAAAAAAATGTCGGGAACATTGTTTAGTGAAGTTCTGCATGTAGCACTTTCAAAATCTGGGATGTAAAAGCCCAATTTATAAGCTTTCTTTTAGTACAAGAATCATTCCTCATGTAATTTTCAAGTTATGGAATTTTAAACACAACCATCGTTTTAAAGTTCTGATCACAAAAAAGGTAAGCGTTCTTTCATCAGCAAAACGAAAACAAATCACATAGGGATGTGTGTGAATTGTTTTCGTTTTGCTGAAAGAACGCGCTGAGACTCGCCCAGTACATTACATCGTTATATGAGTCCGCAGGCACGTGATCATTGTGCACACACGAGGCCCCCTTGATCCATTGCGAAAGTATTGTGCAAGCTATTGTGCAAAGTTACCTCCCAATGACGGATTATCTGGGCAATAGTTAGCACAATGCTTTCGCCATTGAAGGGGGCCTTCGTGATAGAATTGATAACGTGCCCGGATTATTCTATACAGTGTTTCCTTGTGGTTTGGACATTGAACATTATTATTCTGAAGCCATTGATGAGGCCCAGATGGTAACGAAGCCGAGATTTCGATCGAAATCATTTGGTTGCCTGATCCCTGTCTCTACGAAGCAGCTCTGTATGACGTACAAAAGTTCCTGATGACATCCAAAGTTTGAGGTCATCCGCTTTCGTTGACGCCAATTTTACAACAAAAAGCTTTCATCATGACACCCGTCACTCAAATACTGTATATATATATTGTGGATACACTCAACAGCTATACTTTTTTCTATTTAGGCCAAGACTGATTTCCACCGTTGCAATCTTCAAACGGTATACCCAAATACTGGGTATCGATCGATTTAATTATATTATGACTTCTAATTGAAAATCTGACCAATTATTGTTTGTATAGAGTGTCAGAACCATACGCCCACTTTTGGGTAGGATTATACCCTCAAATCTGATCCCTTCGTTATACGATACCATATTGCAATACGGAGGGCAAACTTGCTTACCGAACTATCAAGGCCTAACGTAATCAGCATGATGTAGAAGATGATGGACCAGAAGACTGAGCCGCCCATTGTGGCTATGGCTTCTGGGTAGACCACGAAGACAAGTCCTGGACCTGAAAAGTAAAAGAAAGCAAGTAGAAGTTGAATGATACAAGTGGTACGTGAAGGCGTTGTATGTTGTCCGAGCTAGCGGTGTCTGCGGTGACAAGTATATGTACAAAAAATCGGGGAGGGGAATCGAACCCGCGACTTTCCTCTTCCCCGTGCAGATGCCTTGAACCTCCGTTTATTGATATCATTACCACGATTTTTTTTTTCACTTCGTGCCGAGCTCTTCTTACGAGTTTGTAGACAAAGGTATTACGGACATTTTGACACCAATTTCACAGAAAAAAATCGGACGTAGCGTTCCCGTAAATGTTTTTTTTTTCGACGCTGTATGGGTGTCGAAAACACTCATTATACGAAATGCTTTTTTTTCTTCAATTGAGCCGAAACTTTGCATTTGATGTACTATTTAGATTAATTGTACTTCTAGGATTGTACTTCTAGGATCACAAGGGGCGAAATCCATCCTCAGGTATCCCATAACCAGCTCTCTCAGGTAAAACCCAGACCGTGTCGACTGACTGAATCTTGATAGCGGGTACCACAATTAATGCCTTATAATGGATAAAGTCTATAAGAAAGACAATGTAAGAAGCACCAAATCAATCTTCCAGTGCTTCCATAAATTACACAAACGTTCTGATAAAGAACTACAAACGTCCGAAACTGAATGTGATCTAGGGAATGCACGTATGCATGGTTCTCTTAAAGATGTATTTCCCGTTCTGTGTCTCGAGTTTCACTGCGGAAAATAGATTTGTTTGTTTCAATTGCTATTTTCCAAGCAATATAAAAGTTGGTCACTATATTGAAGGAGACATCGAACGACAAACCCACCGACGAATTAGTTATTGAATTATTTCTTCACAAAATTCCAATTATTTTCGACCCGACAATATTTTTCAGTTCTCTCCCGTGAATGGCTGGTCTATTGTTCGCAACACGAAAGCTCTTTTTCAGAGGGTTGCAGACGCCCAAATGGAGACAAACTAGTTTTATCGCTAAAATAAAACATGCAAATTGAACAATTTTAAGGATAAAAGAATGTTGATTTTGTGTTTGTTAATTTTGTTAATGTTGTTGCTGTACCTTCTGTGGCTACATCTTTGATGTCTTTACCCGTCGTTTCCGACATGTATCCCAGCACAGCAAACACGGCGAAGCCAGCGAAGAAACTTGTCACGCTGTTGACTGCGCTGGTGAATAGGACGTCTCTGATTGGCGGAGAGGAAAGACAGAAAGAAAAAAAAAGAGAGTTTCTGTACGAATATTTTAATAAATTGTGTTTTTTTTCAGTTAATTTTCGGTGACCGAGTGCTATAATTTACGAAAATGTATTGAGGGAAGTCTTGTAATGACAAGATTTGTGATATCTGATTGTTTTACTTTTCTTTATTGATACAAAGTGAGGTTTTTAGACTTTAGAGGTATAGGATAATTTGCTTTTGTGCATGTTTTGTTTGAATCAACATAATCGCTCAAAATCTGAAGTAGAGTGCATAACTACTAACCTATGGATGTTTTAGCTTAGAGAAAACAGACAAAAAACACATGCACACGTTTTGGGGTGTCATAATTGGATTCCGTTGCTAATGTACGTAAAAAAGTGTGCCGGCAGACACACTTTTTAAAGCACCTTCATTGATTATAGTTTCTCTCCAAACGATAAGATTTCGGACGAAATATTTTCACATGGGGTTGCCATCCGTATATCTTCACTTCGAGCAAGGATTTTCTCGTCATTTTATCGGTAGGTCCGGTACATACCAATGTTCCTATTTCTGCCTTTAAATTAAAAACGAAATTACTTAAACACCCTTACTTGTAAATGTTATTGTGGAATTTGTTATAGCTAGCGTAAGCCAAGTGGACGCCGAAGCCAGCCCCGATGGAGTAGAATATCTGGACCGCGGCGTCGATCCAGACTTGGGCGGCGAGGAGGCGAGTAAAGTCCGGCGTGAGGTAGTACAGGATTCCCTTGCCGGAGCCCGGCAGCGTACAGCCGTGGATGAGCAGAATGATCAGGACGATGTAGGGTAAAGTTGCCGTCACCCACACCGCCTAGAAATATGAGCATTTATGGACGTTCACTTTATACACATCTCCAATTTGAATGTATATATAATTCACGATAATGAGACCGATATAACGAGACAGGAATTGTTTGGTATAGTTTTTTTTCTTGTGTAATAACCAGGGGCGTAAATCCGGGGGGGGGGGGGTTAATACATCCCCATCACTTTTTGACCGGGGGTTGGCTATTGGATCATCCCCCCCCCCCACTTTTTCGTGATGAGAAACCCCCAAAAAAACCCGGATTTTGAGGTATTTTTTCGAACTTCCCAACTACCTAAATGTGTCGCAAGCGCAATTTGGTGAAGAGCCGCCCCAACGTCGCCGCTTTTCGAAATTCCCCGGCAATTTTGGTTTGTAGTCATCCCCCCCACACACACACCCACACACCCACACAAACTCGCCGGCACAGATTTACGCCACTGGTATTGATAATGCACCTGAGAAGGAGTTTAGAATGGGTTACAGTTGTGATCTTTCATAGACATACACTTTATACACACCTTCATCAATTCAACCTTCAACAACTGACTGTGTGACTTTGTTGAATTATATCTTTGAAATATAATCGCGATGTTTTATGTATAAAACGCAGACAGAAGTAGCTCGACACAGTGTTTGATTATAGTTGGGAAGTATGGAAGACCAAATTATTATGTAGGTTTAAGTTACCATAAGAACTATACTTATAGGAAGATAACTTTCATGAAATACACTCATTTTAATGATCGTCAGACCTTGATCTGTAACCACGGTACATGTATTTTAAGTAGGCCTATACCAATTAAACGCAGACGGAAAGATTTTGGAACAGTATTTGTTTGTAAAATGATTATAATATAGGCTACTTGAGAAAAACTATAGGATAAAAGTTGCCGTCACAAATAAAGCATAGAAAGATGTGAATGGACTTTACACACACCTTGATTTGTAATCGTTGTATTTGATGTAACCGACAATTTACCGCAGACAGAAATATCTTGGCACAATATTTGTTTGTATAATGATTAAAGGCTTTACTGGGGGGAAAAAACACAATTATTGTAGGATACAAAGTTTCGTTCACTAATCAAGCCAGAAGGATGTGCATAAACTTCAACTTGAATGCGATACATTGAAATGACACTTCGCGATAATCGGTGACCGATATCACGTCGACAAAATTGGACTTAGAATTTGTGTGCATAATAATGTACTTGAGAGCTTTATTGTACAAAGGGTAACGTTGTCGTCACCAATAAAGCCTAAAAGGATGAGCATTTATATATTAATAGATATCAACTTTATACACACCCTCAACTTGATTGTATGCCGTTCAAGTGTAGTCGCGAGACTTTATGTCACCGATAAAACGCAGACATGAAGATGTTGGCACAGTATTTTGTTTGTATTATAATCTACTTGAGAAACGATGTGTTGATTTGTTGAAGGATAAAAGATCTTAATCTTTCTGTCCACTTCGCTGTCCGGGAAGCAATATGAAAGTAGCATTACCCCCTAAGATAACTTGCAAAGAACTGAAACAAAGAAGAAAAGCTTACCTTTCCTGAGGATTTGACTCCCTTCCACAAGGAGAAAAACAAGATGACCATGACGGCGAGCAAGCACAGAACTAGTTCCCACTTGAGTCCAACTAAATCGTGCAAGCCGTCACTCAGATGCATCTCAAGAACTTTGCGTCTTGAGAATCGAACAAATAAAACAGGAAACAATAGAAATCATGAATAACCTTTATGCCAGTTGTTTGTCGAAAACGATCAATGGGCGAAACTTGGGTCAAATTTGCCGGAGGGAGGTACTATTTTTAAATGGGTTTCAAAATGATAACGAGCTCATTTTTGTCTTCCCCTAAACTCTCAACAGAGACGGGGCGGGCGCAAGGGGGATGGGAGGGGCACACCGACCCGTTGGGCGGGGCACCATGTCCTCCGTGCCCCGCCCCCTCTCCTTGCCACTGATTAAAAGTGTTGTTTCAAGCGCTTTAGGTAAATGATTAAAAACCCAGTTAGTGTCAGCATTTTAAGGAAAAGGGGGGAATGACGGCAAATCTTGATGCACGTCAATAGTTATTATATTTTGGTGCAACTGACTCAACAGTCAGAAGTCACGAAAAAAGGCTGCTTTGCCGCCAAGTGGGCTGAGAAAAAAAATATGGAAACTAATTCGGCTAAAGCAGGAGGGGCTACAGCCACCTCAATTCCTCCCCCACCCCCTCAACCCTTCCTTCCGGATCGGCCAGTGTTGTGAACCCAAACCGATTGAAGAGTGAGTCCTTACTCGTAATATTCCTTGGCGGGGGAGTTGCCCGTGCTGGAGTTAACGAAGAACGCCTCATCACCGATCCTAACCCAAGACTCGTTAAACGATCCATCGTAACAGAGGGGCGTGTTCCATTCGTTGTCGCAGTCGGACCAGGGTAATACGGACGTGAAAGAAGCGAAGAGGTAGTAGATCGACCAGGCTATGATGACGTTGTAGTAGAATGCGACATACCAGGCTATGAGAACGACGGCCCAACCAAGACCTGAAATGCCAAAGTGTTAATGTTCAATTAATACAAGAGGGAACATGGGCGTCGCCAAAGCACACCCCCCCCCTCCCCCTCCTCCGAAGTCCGTACTTTTCCAGCATATTCTCAATTCATCATTTGTCGAGGGTGGGCAGGGACATTTGCCCCCCCCCCCCAACCCATTAAATTACAAGCAAGATGACTTTGCGCCTTTTTTTCTTTTTCCCCTTTTTTCTCTCCTTCTTTTGTGCTTTTCCAGGGGGCGCCCCCCCCCCTCGCGACGCCCATGAGAGGGAAAGCTAAGTTATACCTTTATAACAAACGTGTAAGGTTTATGTTCATTGTGTGAAAGCGCGCTCCTTGTCCGAAAAAGCATGGGAAATTTTAAAATGTTTAAAGAAGGGCACTCTTCAATAACATTAACCAAAAAGGGATGTCAAGTTGTTTTCATACTCTTTTAAGAGGAGTAGAATGTTGCACAAAATATGCTCTCAGGTAAAATTCATGTCGTGGGCCCTCTAAGCTCGAGTACAATACCTATTGGGTGCAATACCTTGGAAGAGTGGACATATACTCCAGACGCTGATTGCCCCTTGTCGAAAGTACTGACCCAGAGCCAGCTCCATGTAGAGCATGGGAAGACCGCCAAAGATTAAGAAGATTACGTACGGAATCAAGAAAGCACCTTTAAAAAAGGACAGTTATTATGTTAGCTTAGAACTAATAAGTGATTCACATGAAGTACGAGCAGACATATGAAGCAGTTTCGGTACTTTGCGCCTATAACTCAAATTCAATCCGTCTCTAATGGATTGCCGACGGCCAACAAAAGTATCGCTGCCGATGACAAGATAATTATACAGCTATTCTGGACTTTTTGACACGCAAACTGCACGTGAAAATTGGCAAACTCTATATTTATACTCTAAGAATTTGTCCAAGAGTGTAGAGATTGGGATGTTGATCAACATTGGGCGAAATACAACCCATTTGCCCAACTTATTTTTAGTGTTCCGAAATATTGTTGACATAAGTTATCCTGTTTTAATTGCAAAATTTTCAGTTATAAAATAAACTCAAACTTTCGAATACCACACACCGAAAAAATAAGAAAGACTGCACAGTTGGGTATGTTATAATGCCCAATGTCAGTATGCAATAACGTCAATTTAGTTAACTGACCAACTTTTGAGAGGAATTTGCCTAAGAATGTATGCAGTGGGTATTATGTTGACGAACATAGGCTACAGCAAAATACTAGTTATTTGCCGAACTTTTATTTCGGTGCACAATAAAACGGGCCCAGCTTCCGTTTGAATTGGGGATTATCGTGTAAAACAACCGGCTCACGTTCGGACACTCGAAATGCTTCTGACAAGACCTTTGTTTGCAAGACCTTGGGATCGAGAGAATTGAACAATTTGGGAAACAGATTACGGGGATGAAGAGGGGAAAAAAGTACAAAATGTTCGCACGGTCGCTCTGTTGCGTGTGAGAGCACTTGAGCATACCAGCTGTGACGTCAATCGCATACATTATAACGGTTCGCCCAAAATAACCCTTTCAAGACATTCGCTCCGAAAAATAGTGGGAACAGCGATGCATTTTATACACTGTAGTTGAAGTAGAAAGGGGAACACAAGTGATTACCGCGTGGGGGAGTAAATGTCGATGGGCGAAATCGTGATCCGTTAACCCTAAAAGGGCCGAGCTATTTTGATCATCTCTCAGCCGGGGGGCGGATTCCACCCCCCCCCCCCAAGATCTCGGCCATCGAGTGACGAACAATTTTCAAACTCGGTACATGCATAGAACACTATTCATAAACATACCCAAGATATTTCATGACCATAGGTTAAAGGGTTTTGGAATTATGGCTAATTATTTATTCATGTGCATGAATGGTAATTTTGCTCTGTGTACACTCCCGTATATGGGGAAATTCAGTTTTCATGGCAAATTTTTTTTTAAATGTTTTTGGTATCAAAAGATGCGCAAGGCTCGAGGCTAAAAAGTCAGAACAGCTCGGGTTGCGAAAAACATCTTTTTTAAAGCTATCGCGGAAAAAGTGGAGGGGTTGGCCGGATTCCCCCCGGCCCCTTTAGGATTAAGGCGTGATTTTGGAGCACGCGCAAATAAAACTTTGTGTCAGACTTTTAAAGCCATTGCATCCCCCTAGGAGCAAATTTCGTGTAAGAATTTCCCATGGAGTATGCATAGGCCTACCTATAGCAAAGTGCCCCGCCCACCCCAACTTCCCACTAATGATAATAATAAACATGCCCATTCCTTGACCTAAGACTAAGGAGGGAGGGGTGTTCATCAACCACCGAGTTAAAACTTTTCATCTCAATTAAATTACACAACACATATCATATAATTTATCGTGGTTAAAGACGTAATTATAATAGGATCATTTGCATAGGATCACACCACTCAAAATCCAAGGAAGAATGTTCAAAACCTAACCTGTTGAAATTTCAGCTCAGTGGATATTACACTTTTCGAGGAAACAGTGAAAAACCGAGCACAACCTTTTGATCAAGAAACACAAATTCGTATATAAAGCAATCTTTCTTTCCCAAACTCAGTCAATTGACTGATCGTTGGAAATCAAATTTCTTGATTTCTTCTACATGAGACCAACGAAGAGGGAATAATGTCACGGGGTGTTTATGTAATAGCAAGATCTTTGATTCAAGTAAGCTTTTTGATAATAATTCGGAAGGTTACTTTTGAGAAAAATGCAAATAATCCCGTGCCTTTAAAGCGAGTTGTATTGTTTATCCCACCGAAAGATATTTGGTGTGCACAAACAAGGCCATACATCGTACTCCATTTTGTTCATCATGCATGAAACCACGCGACATGCAAGTGAAAAGTACATGGAACTCTTCCGCGAACGATTGGGATGGGGTTGGGGTGGGGGTGAGGGTCCGTCCGGAGTACCCCCTTCCCCTTCCACCAAACGCAAGGGCCTGTAAAAGTCTTCATGCAGAGGGACAGACCAATGGTCAGAGACCCCGAACATAGTTCATATTCTCGAGGTAACGAGGACTCTATACTGAAACTCAAAACTCCCACGATTGGCGTGGTGTTTACGTTTTGCGTAACACTCTTATACGATTTTTTTCTCACACAAACCTTGAAAAAATTATGTCCCATTGTGACGTATATAGATTTATTATAAGACCTTGGGAAAGCCTTCACCTCGTGCTCGATTATGATGACCGTAGAAATATTAAAGTGCAAGGGCATTCAACTTTCGTTAGTTTTGTTTCTCAGTCAAAATTGCATGTTAGTACAATACATAATTTAAGAAGAAACTTTAAAGGGAAATGGTATAACTATTTCGAGTGGGGCGTGACGTTTTAGCAGCACTCCGAACAGTTAGACTAAATCCAACATTTTTAAAGCCTAGCATCAGTCGTTCCCGTGACATCGCAAGACCTTTGACTGTCTACGAACAATTGAATGCTTTTATTAATGTTAAACGGAGTTGCATTATTCTAAATGTGTGATGCATATTTTTTCAGGATGATGAAATTATAATGATGGTAATGGCAACTTCACTAAAGTCATACACAATAAGCGCCGATGGGTGAACTGAACAAAAACTCAACTGTAGTACCGGCCTGTCACAGCTGTGGTTAATTTCTTTTACAAGCTTCACAGTATACACCTATGGCATTCCGGTAAAATTGTTAATACAAAATGTATGTTATCTATAGTGTGTTTATAGGCCTTATATACAAATTGATAAACGAACAAAAAACAACAAAATCACAGTTGGCAATACAAAGTGTACGGTCTCTATGCCTAATTCGTTGCGGTACGCGACGATACTGCATTTTTCTATGGATGTTTTAGACCTTTAGACTTATTTACTCAGGTGAGACAAAATCATGGAAATATTTGCTTTTACCGGTTGCAAAAATTATGGGGGTGTCGTAATCTCGACCTACCTCCGCCGTTACGGTAAGCCAGATAAGGGAAGCGCCACACGTTGGCCAAGTCCACAGCGAAGCCGATGATGGAGAGTAAGAAGTCGATCTTCCCGCCCCAGTTCTCGCGACCGTCCGCCCGTCCGCCGTCGTCCACCACGGCCAACTCGTGGTCCGGCAGCTCCAGGACAATGTCATGCTGGCGAGCCTTTACCTTCATCTCCATCGCGGTGGTGTTCCGGCCGTCTGATGCGGGCGAGCCGCCCGGGTGATGCTCGGTGCTCAAGCTCGCGGCCTCCGGGGCTCTCCTTGACTCCAACTGATCATTGATGCACACATCGTCCTCCGCTCCTAAGTTCACAAGTCCCTCGCCATCAGCAGCAGCCCCGCGTAAACTTCCGTGGGAGTTGCCGTGCGCATGCCTCGCTGGTACTGGTCTATCACTGGCTCCCGGTTCAACCAACCGGCCGTCTGCTGTATCTTTATCGGTAGTCACATCACTGCGGTCCAAAGTTTGACCCTTCGGTCTCGAGGAGTTGTTGGCGCTCATTTTTAGTCAGACGTCATTGCATGTAAATGGTCCGACTGCATTGAGTAAACATACAATATAAAAGACGTAATGTTGATGGACTAAAAATGTTGATCACAAGGGCAAACACTTTTGTTGCATATTAGTATCCTCCTGATCATGTTTCATCTCCGTAACTATATTGTGAAACACGTCACGCACGAAAAGAATTATGTTAGTAAAAGAATGTTAATTTGATTGCCTATTTACTACAAGAATACTGCCCTTTTAAAATTCACATAACTTAAATACTTTAACTTCCCAATTACAGACTAATTAAAAGACAATCAGGTTGCTATGACAACTTGGACAAGGACATCACATCACTTCCCCAACTAATTCCGTAAAAACATCACGAAAATACTTTGGCGCCTTTGTTCCTTTTCGTTATATTTTGATTGAGTTCCTGGTTTATTTCTTCTGGTCCGTGCTCTCATTTGTATGGTTTCCAAGTAGTCGCGCGATCTTTGACATTGAGCGAAATGACTTTTTCCTCCGGGTCTGTCCCCTGAACTTGGCGCACCCAAGAGGAGGGGCCCTCGGGGGAGGGGTGGGGTGTCTGCCCATCCCGCCCGCGTAATTTTTATTCCTAGGAGGGTTAGGGGCAATGTCATGAATAATTCATGTTTATCCATGAGAACGGACAATGACATCAACAGCTTTGTTGTTAGATACTCAACTAGTTACAATACATTAAAGCATTTTAAAGAACAGTTGTCGTCGAGCTACCACACACAGTAGCCTAGTGGATAGCGAGATGAGCTATGGATACAAAGATCCCTGGTTCGAATCCACGTCGTCGCCGCTCATTTTCATCAGCTATTTTTCTTCTCCAAATTTATCACTGAGATAATTTTTAATTAAGGGAAAAATAGAACGAGAACCTAGTCTTGCAATGATTCAAAGGAAAAACTGAATTATTCATGACATTGCCCCAACCCTCCTAGAAAAAAAAATTACGCGCCCGACCGACCCCCAAAACGCGGCTGTATATATAAGTTACCACGAACAGCGCCCCAAGCGTCTGATGTAAGTCCCCCCCCCCCCCCGCCCAAAGCATTTCGAATTTGCTTTTTTACTTGTTCTTCATAACAGGATTTGGTTTATGGTTTATGGTTTATTTATTTTTTCAAATCCTATCACAAAACAATAATTAACGAGAATATATATAAAGAATGACAGAAATGACACGAGGGATCCCGTAATTACAATCTATTAATTATAATAATACAAGAAAGGAAGGAAGAGGGAAAGGAGCAAAAAGTGGTCAAGGAATTATAAAACAATGATACCTTTTCAACAATCCGGGAAATGACAAGAAATTGAGTATTTATTTTGATACTTTATTATCAGTATAACTTGTCAACAACAACGTTTCGATATAGTTGTTGAAGTGTTACATTGATGTACTAAAGATAGGCAGTGGTTTGAGTTGGTTCCATATGGTTTCTGACAGTCGATTAGTAGAGATGTTCTAGCTTTATGGAGATGAAGGTTTGAGGCTGACCATGAGAATGAATATCCGAGTTTTTGTTCATGTATAGTTTGGGTAGATTGGTTTTTTTCCAAATTTATACAATTTATAATTGAGAGGAGGTGTTAGCAAACATTGATTATAGCGCAGTATTTATTTTGGAGGGGGAGAGAGGGGGGTACTTATCGATGTATATCCGCGACTGTTGTGATTGTTGGGGGCGTTCCTCCCCACGCCCACACTGAGTGACCCACTTCCCTCAACTTCTTGTTCGAGTTTTACCGATTTTTTTTCAAGGAGTTGACCTTTTCTTAGGGCCACTGCCTGTGTGAAATTCATCCCTGCGCTGTTTGGGCAATGGTTGATTGCAGGCGCGTTTTGTGAAGTTTAAAATATCAACTTGCACTTTATGGTTGTTTGTATTTCTCGGACTCGGCGAGTATTGTGAACATGGGCGTCGCGAGGCAAGGGGAGGGGTGCTTGCCCTTTTGGGGGGGGGGGGGGGGAAGGGGAAAAAAGTGAAAAGAGGTGCGAAGCCATATTTCTGTTAATTTGATGGGGGTAGGGCAAACGTTCCCCTGCCCACGCTCGGAATAAGATAAATTGAGAAGAATAGGCCTTAGTTGAAAAAGTTAAGACATTTTGGGGGAAAATGTGCTTTGCCCCCCCCCCCCCCCGCCCCGCGAAAAAAATCCTGCCGACGCCCATGATTGTTAACTTTTATAACGTGTTGTGAGAAAAAGATTGGAATTGCTCACGGAACTTTAAATTTTTACTTGTAGGAAAATAATATACTAAATAGTAAATGAAAATGATACACACAGAGACTTCAAAAATAAAAACTCCGAACATAGCAGGAATGAAAATGTTAGGATTAGAAGGGTTTTTTTCAGAATTTATATTATGGACCTTATACCCTATTCCCAACCATGTTGTATAATCAAAACAAAAACAAAAACAAAAACAAAAAAGGAAGAAAAAAAACCAAAACAAAAAAACAAAGAGGCGCGAAGACAAAGTGGTGTAAATTTAATGAGTTGGGGGGGGGGGCAAAATGTCCCTGCCCCCCTCTAAAACTGATAAATCGCGAATGTGTTGAGAAATACAAGCATTTTTTGGCAAACATTTTTTTTTGCCCCCCTCTAGAAAAAATCCTGGCGACGCCCATGTGTATAATCACCATTTATAATGGGTAACGCTAACAAATCGCATGTTTTATTATCAGAAGGAAAACAACAATCATGAATGGGGCCTTAATTGTTCAAAAGGCTGCCCCAAATCTGCCAGGCCGGGATATGGTATCATTCAGAGATGGTATACCGATTGAGATAGTACCGTTTGGACCCCCCAACCCCCATGGACAAGATGGGGTTACGGTGCGTGCCTATATTCCTTAACACACGGCAACTTTTCCTCTAAACGCGAACAAGCATCACATGAACCCCCTATGGCCTATATGGCGGCAGAAATTGAAAACCCGTGGCACAACAAACAGTTAATCCCTTCGCCCGACCAACTTTCACCTACCTTTATACACAAACTGCCAAAAATGTCAATGCCAAGTTCTTTTGTCCGATTTGCGAACGAGAAACAGCATGCAATGTGTATTTCAGTCCACTGATCGCGGGCTCTAACGTTGCAGGATTTGCATGGTTGAATGTTGGGGCACCGTAATGTTTTCAATGGTCTTTCAAATTCTATACACACGTTTTTTTTTCACTTGGGTGTATAACCGTCTTCGGGGAAGGCGGGTTTGCATTTCGGAATATGTGCACACCTCCTTTTGAAAAGTGTAATAATGTATTTGCCAACCCCATAACTTTTGGACCACTTGACAAAGGTTAGTCATTTTAGTCAAATTTGCAGACTTTGATAACAGCATTCTCCGCACACTATAGCATTAAAGTAAAAATAAAACTGATCGATGTTTCTCTGAAAGCCTGCGCCTGGGTAGAAAGCATCACTTGCAATTACAGACGCAGATAATCCCGGTATTGTGGCATGGAGGTATATAACCAATGACAAATTCTTAGCTAATTTTAAAATTATATATTGTGCATGACTGAATGTTCTTATTCCTCCATGACTGTACATAACCCATGATGCCTATGCGCTATGCAGGCATGCATAATAATCCTATGAAATCAACCGTGACAAGTTCATTTTTCATATAGCTGTAAACCGATGTACAGTGCATGCCGGGTTCATGTTATTATAACAATGATTTTTGATGACTTATCGTACCGATGCAAATCCAGCATTTTATGAAGACATTCCTACCTGCAAAACGCTCCAGCTGGCCAGCAGTCCGCCTCTTATTAATTTGTAAGCTTTACTTGTGTCACATCTGAGCCCATGCAAACCTCAAGGACAGCGAAAGACTTTGAAGTGGAGCTTGGAAAAGTTGCCCTGTCCGATTTAAGAAAGTTGGGTACTTCAACGGTCTATATGCACACTGAATGGCGCCAGTCGTGCGACTATGCAAATAACAATGCAGTCCCTTTGTGCTTGCATTTCTGCTTTACACTTCCAGTTTTGTTGACTTACCGAGCCTACCATTTTCAAAGGGGACCACTTCTGTTCAAGGCTTAATTCTGAAGGAAAAGTTAAACTATACGCATCGGCAAAAAAAAAGGATATATATAGTACATGTAATACAATTTTAGTAGACTACAGGCTGCAAGTGTAAGTTACTTTGGGCCTTTTAATTTTTGTAACCACATAAATTTTATTAACATTAACATCAAGTTTGACAAGTTTTAATTTTGGCACCCTATTTATTTTGCGACAAAATTAAAACTATTTTTTAAACATCACTGAAAAGTTTTTGAAAAGTTTTTAATTTGTTTGGCAGATTAAAAAAGGCTTTTCTTTAAAATTAAATTCAGAGCCCCTCCTTTTATTATTTTTTCCGGGCTTCACAATTACAATGTGACAATATTCTTCTGTTAAGTCGTGAATATGATGTCTTTTGAATCTTCTGTTTTGTTGGCGTTCTAATTCCTTAATTAAAAATATCGGGTTTGGGTGCTTGCCTCAGAACTGGTTTGAACTCGAGCTTGGTTTTGAAGGAACCCCCTAAAATAGATTGCGTTTAGATAGTTTGTAAGAAAATAGTGAATTGAGCCCCTCCCGTCGACTGAATGAACCCCTTCCTACCCCCTGCCAAAACATGACTTCTCCGTTTTATGCAATATCTGATAACAAGGTTTGTACATAGTTACCGAAATAATCATGATCACTTGGCGACCGCTTTATCCATGTGTGCTTTGTTTTAAGTGTCATATAGTTGTGGTTTATTGCGGCAAGAATAATCTATTTTTATGGTGTTCTTAATGCATGTTATAAATTTCTTTTCCATCATGGGGTTGCAGGCAAGTAAATCGGTCCAAAATTGCCTACGCCGGCCAAATCACGATTTGCATGCCCTCAAATTATTGAGCATATTGTGGGCCATGAACTCAGGGTTTGTAAAAAAAATATGGGTGTAAGCCGTGCACAGGACTGTGAGCTTGTAATTCTGTGCAATTTGGATGAAATTGGGGCCCTAAAAGCGCTCTATTTTGCAATGCAGTGTATGCATCGTTTTTCAAAATGACGAAGTGCTTCAGGACTATTTTAAGGGGTAATCATCTTCGGATGGAAATTTCTCCTAAAAGTCATGTTTTAACCCCCCAAATATTGAAGAGAAGATGAACGATGACGAAATAAGCTTTAATTTGATGTGTGTCTCGAACACTTTGAAGAGTTGTGAGTATTTTTCCTGAATTTCTGAAGTGGGGGCAGATGGCATTTTATTTACTGGTCTGCAACCTTCTATACTACAATTACGAAAATTTGGAGGGCGCTGCCATTTTCCCGACCGGTCTCCCGTCCTCATCGCGCGCGTTGGCTACGGGGGAAGCGGAACGGGGCCCGGCTATTTTCCACCCTATTTCCCATAATTCCCTTCCCCATTGGGCCTCGCCGGCCATCTTGCGTACGGGCCGGATAATTGACGTGCCACGTATACGTTCGTTATGAGCGCTGAGCATGCAGCGCATGCAACTTACATGCCCCACATTTCTTCAGCACAGCGTTGTTGACATGGTTGATGTATATCTGTTCCTTGCTCCAGTTTTCTCTTTGAACGGTAAGTCTCACTTATGATATGTATTGTTGTTTGTGAAAAGTGGTATTCTTTCGAACGCCACTGGCAATGAGAAGCATTGTTGTTTGTGAAAAGTGTGACTGTGAGTTTCAGTTTGTGAGTACGGGGAGGGTTGTACGGGGAGGGGTGTACGTACGGGGGGAGGCCTCGGACATCGAGAGCTTGGCCGTGGCGTGGGTTAACTTACTAGGCTTAGGCCAAAAAAAAAAGTCTCCGGTTTCTGGTATGCGCGCGCGTCGCCGTAGCCATGCGCGTCGGCAAAATGAAAAAGTTTTTTTTTCAATGAAAGATGATGTCTCAAAACCGCCAAACTCACTGGTTTGACTGGAATTCTGCTACTGCACAATTTTAACGTGTTTTTAGATGGGGTTATGATCGAGAATAAGCTTTATGTGACCTCTCTGGATTCCCGTATATTTGCACTAAGTTTAGTCGGGCACCATTTGCAGTCATCAGCCGACATTTGAAGCAAAAAAGTCAGGTAAAAAAAAAAAAAAAGCCGCGTCGCCGCACCACTTTTTGGACAAGCTCCATACCAGAAACCGGAGACTTATTTTTTTTGGCCTTAATGTTGCCAATTTACTGCATGACCTCCGTAAATACAGGCCTCACTTGGAACATGTACCCGAACATGTTTGTAGAACTTTGCCAACTCTTGATTTCACAATTGGGCTTTGTTTGTAGTTTATTTTTGGATTTTGCTTTAGTTTGTTTTAGGCCTAGGCCTATAGGCCTACTACTAGCTAGAAAAAAACCTGCTGCATTTGTATATAGGCCATGAAATGTACATTCATTCCATACAAATTATGCACACTAAATCTTTGTGGTAATCTTAGAACACGGCAAATCATACGTAAAACTTCCTTTAAAGAAATGACTTTCATACTCATAAGTCATAGGCAAAACAAATTTAATTTACTGCAAATCAAAGACCAATAACCAACTTAATAAAGAAACCCTCAAATCAAAATTAAAGACGTGATCAAGTTCAAACCTCAGGCCAAAAACCAAAAAATACAGGCAAAGACTAAAACCTGAAACCAACACAGTTAGAATAGTGGATATTAGAGAATACACTCTGGCAGAAAATCAAATGACTCGACAACAGACATGAACCCAAGCAGGATAAAGAGCTATTGTTAGCCGATGTATTTTTGTTTACAAGTTTTCTTCACCTTAGTCGTTATTCTTTTCTTTCTAACTCCTTTACACAGGACTCTCGATGACACCCACATCACATGACCAGCTCCAACCATGCTCCAAGCATGCTTCAGTGCATGCTTCAACCAGTTCCCAAAGCAAGAATCTCAACTCAAGACGAAGACGTGACACACCTATTCTTTCCAGTTCAACTGCAAGATTCCTGGTTTTTCTCTTTACCCATTCAAAACACATTTTCCTTCTAGCCATAATTTTATTTTTAGAAGTCATGAAATAGTGCAAAAAAAATCACTCTTTTCTGCTGTTTTATGTCCATCCTTTTTTTTAAATTATATCCTTGGCTTTGTTGTACCCAAGAATAATGATGGAATGATTACCCGATAATTACTGGCCAAGCAGACTTATTTTATAACAAAACAATGTCTTTGATTACCGAGTTACATAATCACTCTTAAAATTTCACAACAAAATATTCATTCTCGCATACCCCTCCATTTCTCATGAGTTTTCACCAACACTCATTAAACAAATGTTGTCCTGTAACTTACAATGCCACTGTCATTATTTATGATTACAGCTTTTAACAAAAAAAAATGCAATTGCACAATAACCTTTGACCGTCTTGCTTGAAAGTCTTTCATGGAATGTTTGTGCCTATGGTAAACAAGCCTGGACCGACGTCCCTTGCGAAAATTGCTCCGAAAACTGACAATAATTATATCCCCTGAGTTTTGTCGAAGTACTACCCTGTACAGTAATGAATGCTGCAAATACATTATTACTAACAAAATTCTGATTGTATACCTGATTTCATTTTCACAGTTTTGTAATAAATACATTTAACATGTGGTGCTTGACATAATTATGAAGTGCTCCAATATGTCCTTTCTTTTAGTTTTACTCTCTTCTGCAAATGAACGTGTTACAGTACTTTGCTGTACAACCCCACCACCATAATAAAAACACCCACTGCTATAATGACATTAACTTCTACTTTAATAAGAAACACCCCCTTCACCATAACAAATATAAATTGTTGCCCACTTCCCCGGAAATATAATATGTGACCATTCACAGGTGTAACATAAATAGGCATGGGCGTCGCGAGGAGGGGGGGGGGGCACTCCCCCCCCCGAAAAGCAAAAAAAAAAACAATAATAAAAAGAGGCGCAAAGTCATAGTGGTGTGAATTTAATGGGTTTGAGTTGGGGGTGCAAAATGTCCCTGCCCCCCTCTAAAACTGATAAATCCAGAATGTGTTGAGAAAACCAGGAATTTTTTGGGCCAAAATATGTTTTGCCCCCTCTAGAAAAATCCTGGCGACGCCCACACAATATCCAACCCCCACCCCCACTGGCTGCCCCCTCCTCTCCTCTGTAGTGAGAACGATGGATACGATTTTGTATAGGCCAAGATCAAACCGCGTTTCGTCTAAATTACCTATTTGTACAGTTGGTGTATACGTCCTTTGGTTTGGCACCTTGAAAAATCAATGTTCAAATTGACTGGACAATATTCTAGCACAACATTATTTATGAGCTTTATATAATGAGACATCGCATGAGACAATCGGTCGGCAATAAATACTTAATTTCATTCAACTGTTGACAGCAAGACCTTCCTAATCGGCGCCTAATTTAAAACAACATTTAAACGGTATGAATCCCAGCACAAACATAAACCTCCACAATATCAGCGATTTCAATATCACCATCTCCCCTCTATAACAAAAACCATTTCTCCCCATCCCTGCAAATATTTCTCCCCATCCCCGGAAATATTGGTGACATGGTTGACGGGTTTTACGGAAATTGGGCGTTCCAACTAGCACCCTTCACCCTAGCTAGCCCCTTCCCCTATATTGACAATATTTCCTGGCCCCTCGCACAATCTCCGCAGGAAACGTTATGTGCACGCAAATACAACTTAGGCGAGACTGATGGCGAATCCAAATAGGCTCGCGTGCAGCAGAGGGTCTGATTCTTTATTTGACTTAACAGTTGTTTGGAGTTATTAGAGTTTAAATTATCGAGATTTCATTGTATACAGTAATTATTACGAAACAGTCAACTCCACCCATCTAGCGGGTGCCGCGCGAAGCGCGGCATCCCGCTAGTCATAGACATAAAGAACCTTCTTTATGTCTATGGCAACCTTTACACGCATCACGGCTTAGTGTCATAGCGCCCTCTCGTGAAAGACCACTATGTTACAGTTTACGACCGTCAAAAACCCCCCCCCCCCCCATACTTACTCCCAAAATATTGGGATCAATATTCAGTAGAAATCTTAGCTAAAGGATAAATCCAGAAAAACGAATTGTCATACAAAATAATTTCAACCTAAACATGTGTTGATCCTTTTTCTTTATGTATATAAGTGACTAAAAAATAAAGGAATGATTTTTAAATGCCAGTTTCGCCCATTCATTCAAGAAGTGAAGCGTTGGTGGTGACATTACTCTTGTCTCTAAGCTTGCTAAACTATATATGAGCAATGATGAACTTAAATATAATTAATATTCAGTAATTTATCAAATGAATATAGTCACACGACTTAATGAGATAAATAAATTGCTTGAATACAATTATTTCTTGACATATTTTAACAGTGTCACCCATTCTGTAAGTTGACGAATCCAAACCCATGTGACTGCCTTCGCGGCAATGTTGTTTTCAGCCGTGTGTCAGCTGTTCACGTTTACTGCATGCGGAGTCTAAACATTTTTGTTAAAAATTGTATTGCATTTTAGTTTTGTTAGTCGAAGCTGTTAATTTGATATGGCACAAGTAAAGGTGACGAGTTACTATACTCGTCGGAAACGAATTGACGATGTCCAGCCGACGAAAAGACGGAAACTGCAGCCGAGTGCATCGGGTCAGGAGACGGATTTGGGACCCGAGCAATCGGGCTTGAAGCTGAAGGCAGGCCTAGACGCCTTCACAAAGCAGCTACTTCCGCAAGTTGATCGAGCGGTGTTGCTCGAAGATACCATTTCCCAGTGTTCGAAAACCAGTACCTCGACAACCCGACCCAAATCTGCCAGGAAATCTCGAGCAAGTGCCGCGAGAACCGCTAAGAAAGCAACAAAAGGGCCTTTGGATAAACACTTGGAGAAAGTCACTCAGTCTGAAAGTCCCAAACTAAAGTTAGACCTGTCACTGGAGTTGAAAACAGACTTTGGTGGTTTGGTTAAAATCCCAGAGTTTGTGACACACCGCTCGCCTCCGTCGACACCGACAAAGCGTCCAAAGCAGACTGATGAAGCGCCGAGTCGAAAAAAGAGAAGTAGAATCGGAAGCGAAGATGCAATTGTGAAAACTGACGGTTCCTCTGGTCAGATGACCGAGGAGGTTGCATCGTCCAGAACATCCAGACGAAAAGTCCAGGCAGCTGGACGACAAGCATCGAAAAGGACAAATGGGGGAAGGTCGGCTAAGAAGAGTCTAGAGGCGTCATTGGTGGAGTTTGCAAATAGCAATGAATTGGACACGAGAGATCGCGTAAGATGAATTTAATTTGCGAAGTGGCTATCGTTACGGCAGCCGTTGTTTAGCGCCCTCTACGATACTTTTTTGATACGTACGTTGGTTTATAATTATTTGTTTCCCCACGTATTAGCGAGCAGTGCGACAGCTCAGTCGATAGAGGGTAGGATTTTGCACCGCGAGGTTGCGGGTTCGCATCTCACTTTTGCACTTGGATTTTTTTCCTTTTCTAACCTGAGGCTTTGGAGGATTTTTTTTAAAAGGGAAATAAAATCCAAATTCGCTTTCAAAAAACGCTCAAATTCACTTTTTTCCTTCTAATTTTATATTTTCTTCTCATGTTTTTATAAAAGTTGCAGTACTACCGTAACGATAGAAAATGGGAAATGCGTTACGGCTGCCGTAACGATAGCCCTGCGTTTAATTTGTTCCAGTGACAAACACATTTGAGATTTGCACAATTATGAAATTGGGATGAGCATTTTGAGGTGTAGAAATATTGTATCATTTGAACACTCTGCAAACATATTCTGGTTGGTAGAACAAAAATGTGTTTCTATTGTGAAAGTGTAAAAAAAATATTCTTTCGTATTCCAGGCAAATAAGAACATGTTTGTTGTAATATGTGTGTAACATTTCTGGAGATGTCAAAATGTAACACACATACTTGTCTTGTGAAAAACAGTTTCAAGGAAGTATAAATTTATACTTCTTTTCCTGCTGTTTTTTTTAGCCTAGGGGCCTAATAAAGTTTCCTTGAAACTTAAATTCTCCTGTTTATATGCATTATTTGCTGTTTTTCACTATGTTGCTACAGCAAGCTGAGATTTACATAATATACACTGATTTGGCTTTTTTCCTTTGCTCAGATTTTACCCAAAGTTGAAACGCCGCATCATTGTGTCAATGATGATTCACATGGAATCACTACTGATCGGCAAGAATCATCTCAACCGAGTACTCCTTTAAATCCTGAAAAATCAACAGCAGCATCAAGCTCAAGACCCTCAAGCGTAAGCCAGAAGATGCCAGACTCGAGCCAGTCATCCCGTGATAGTGGGAAGTTGCAGGCGTTCATCCAGAGGACGAGTCGATCTGTGGCCTTGGTGAACTCCAAGAGGTCACAGGTCAAGGCTGAGTTTAGTGACCGAGTACGGGAAGCGGTCAGCAATGCTCAGAGCAGCCCATCAGAGAAAGAAGTAGACAGCAGAAGTGCAAGTGAAGAAAAGAAAAAGGTAGCAGATGTTGGAAAGAATTCCATACACGGCCTCCACTCAGACCTCCTGCACAAAGTCTATGGGCCATGAGCATTACCTGGGGAGTAATCTGCGATGGACTAGCACCCCATCCAGCAGAAAGAGAACATATTCTCAGTCATTTCATGCTACTGATACCAGAGATAAAGTAAACACTGGCCTAATGGGCCACATTGGCTCGTGGCAGACTTTACCAACTTTACTTACTTTGTTCTGAAAACAGAAAAAGATGTGTTCTATATTTTCATCTTTTATGCCTCTTTTCCAACCTTCTTTCACTATGTCCAAAAACTTTCCTTCTGCCTCTCCCACTGATTCCCCACTGGTCTTAAAAATCTGTGTTGATTACATTACTTAAAATAACACCATCTTGTGCACGATTTCTCTTCTAGACGAAGTTGACGCCGGCAGAGATGAAGGAACGTCTGTCCAAATCCTGCAAGCTGAGCGACCTGCAAGCCCGATTGGCCAGAGTCAGGCAGTGCGCAGACCAGGCCAAGAGCAGTCAAAAACCTGCAACGACAGTCAACAGCGACATCGCTACTAGCACCAGAGAGCCCACAGCAAGTAAAACTAAGTCGTAAGTGTCTTTGAATTTCACTGATAATTATTCATCTGATATTGTTTTAATTATAAAGTTGAACAAAGTGTTCAATGAGAGCCAGTTCTGCTTGAGGTGAACCGGTTTTGATTTCAACACGGTTAGGTGAGACAAAAGTGTAAAAAAAAAAAAGCCTTATTTTGGGGTGAAATTCCTGAGCTTCTACAAAAGAATAGCCAAAAATTATGTTTTTCTCTTCATACAGGGAAGAGCCAGCAATGCCCGCCTACCAGAAGTACCATGCCCTGGTTAACTCGGCACCTTCCACCCTCAACCTGCCCTTCAAATACAAACTTCTTGAGGAGATGTTCCGTAGTACAGACACCGTGGTCAGCATGCTGCACAACCGGTCCGAGACCTGCTCCTTCCCGAAGCTGAAACAAGCGGTGCAAGAAATGTGCCGAAGGTCAGTGGCAGATTTACATATGATCTTCTTTACCCCTTGTCCCTCTTGGGTTTTCTGAAGACACCCTACAAAAAGTGTATTGCATGCTCAATAAATTTGGCTCATAGCATGAGCCAGATTGATATTCCATCGCTGCTGCTGCTGCTGTTTTGCCATAGTCCTCATAGAACCGTCGGCATTCTCTTGTGTGCCTTTGCTCTTGCCACGGCCATTCCTCCATCCGTCCACTTCCTGATGTTATCGATCCATCCTGTTTTCCTACATCCTGGCCTGGCCTTCCCTTCTACTTCTCCTTCTACTGTCATCTGAACTAGGCTATCTGATCGGCGCTTCCAATGTCCATACATAGACAGCTTCCTCTTCCTTAACTGGACAAGCAGACCTTCCTCTTCTGAAACTCCCACCCTTTGGCGGATCCATGCATTGGTCTTTCTATCTTTCCAGCTGACCTGAAGCATTCTACGCCACACCCACAGCTCAAATCATTCTATCTTCTTTATGTCACTCTGTTTTAATCTCCAACTTTCTGCACCATAGAGGGCTACACTCCACACGAGAGATTTCACCAGCTGTTTCTTCAGTTTCAGGCTGATCTCTTTTGCCTTCCACAATCCGATTAGTTGCCTGGTGGCATCTCTTGCAATTGCCAACCTTGCACAAATCTCTGGTGTAGAGTCTCCATCAATGCTTACTATTGAGCCAAGATATTTGAAGCTGTCTACCTGGTTGATTGAACTTCCGCCAAGAAAGATCTGTTCTTTGCTACCATGAACCATAACATGAGTTTTGGCTGAGTTTATATGGAGACCAAAGCAGATAAATGGGCAATAAACAAAGCAGATATATAGGGAAAAGTATATGGGGGCATGGTGAATCTTCAATCCAGAAGATGAAAGAATAGTCTGCACTTAGTTGGAACATGTTGTGCAGTCCATATTTTCCAAACTTTTTGCCCTTTAGAATAGTTCATGTTGTGGGTGAAATAAAAACCATTAGTTGGCAGCATTTGTATTAAATATGTCATTTCCTCTACTACTACACCCTCCAAAACACCTCAGCACGTCTTTGCCTTAGGAACATTTACAATATTGGCACAGAGGTCAGCAGCCACACACTCGAGGCATGCCAAACTGAACCTCCGACAAGCAAATGAACAAGAGTGTCCTCCAATCAGTTTGGGATTTTTTGCTGATTTTTTTTAGTTTTCTCTGTGAATAAACCTGAAAATGTATTTTTCAAATCTTAAACATCCAGCATCTAGTAATGGTCAAGAGATTACAGACTAGTGAGTTTTGGATCATTTTTTTTTTAATCATTAATTAGATATCATGGTTTAAATGGCTCTGTCATGGACATTACACTTTTTTTCATCATCATCTTTCTCTACTGTGGAGAAACCTCATCTGGAGTGTACTCGCCAGAATTGAAAAATCTGCACTGAAGAGTATGGGATAAAGATTATAGAATGTGGTGTAGCTAAAGTTTGATTTGTTTGTCTTGAACAGAACATTTGAGCAGCAGCATCTAGGCCAAATCAAGACAGTCTACCCAACCGCGTACTTCCTGAGGCAGCAGAAGATCGGAAGGTCAGGGGTCAAGGAGAAGACAAACTATGAGTTGGTCCTGGAGGCTAATACCGGATCAGGAGTCGGAACGTCTGCTGGTATGCGATAATGAAAAATTGTTTACTAACATATGATATCTGCTCTAAATATGATATCTGCTCTAACTTACTATCCCCTGTTTTAATCAAATTGTGACAAGTGCAGATTATGTCTATGACCTTTAACCTTTCAGGTCAGGAAAGCAGCAAGCCCACGAAGACCAAATCCCAGACCAACGCTGTGTCCAAGCTCATCAGCAAGTTCACTCCATCCATGCTGATCGCAAGACGCAGTATCTTTCATAACAACTTGGTGGACATCATCAAAGAACATCACAATGTAAGCTGGACTTTTGCTTTGTTTTTTAATATTCTACCCAACCCAAATCCGCTAAAATCCATGGATGCCGTGCACAAGTACCTCCTCAACGGTCACAAGGGGGGACTTTTGTGGGGGAAGGACATTCCGATGGCACCTGAAGCTAACACGAAGATGCTATGGGTATGTTCACTTCAGAAAAAAGGGGGTTGGATTTAGGAACTTATTACCAAGAACAGTGTTATAATATTCATACTGTATAGGCCCTTTATTCCGATGGTACTCGGTTATCATAGAACTCTGGTAAAACTCATGATCACAGGGCTTGTATTATTTTGAGTTCACATTTTCCTGGCCCCAGACGCCCAGCCAAGTGTCGGCTTTGTAACTATATAACTGACTGACTCAATGACACATGTGAGCCGGGCAGTACTATTGTATAGGTTTACCCCCGTAGTGCCAATGAATGGGGGTAATCTGGCCAATCGTGTAGACCAAATGCATGAAATGACTTACAGTGAATAGCCATTCTGAATCAATTCGGTCGATTCACAATGTAGTGCGCCACCAAGAGTTTGCCGTGGGGAGCCCGTTTTTCAAGTTTACGGTCGACAAAACAGGGCCCATTTGAACGAGTGTTAGAAGACAACTTGAGCTAATTTGTTATAGATTGTGGAATACATTCTGCTGCCTTACAAAAAAAACACAATATTGAAAAAAAAAAAAAAGGGCAAACATATCCTCGAATCACACACTTACGAAACTGATGACCGGAAATACGTACAATTTCAAATAGCCTGCGGTGCAAATTTGTCGACCATCTCCCACAATACACTGGGAGAATGAACTCTCCATAGCAAACTCTTGGTGGCACACTGCATTGTGAATCGCCCGAATTGAATAGAATTTTTTGCACTACTGTGCATCTAGCACTGGCATAAATGTGTACTCATTCACCGGCAATTGACTGGTTCACCTTCGACGTTCTGAATCACATGCAGGAATTCCTGTCCAAGTTAGAGCGCCCTCTCTCGGTACCGAGTGATAAGCTGACCCGCTGGCATCCCAAGTTCCCCCTGGACCAGATCCCGGACGTTGAGCCCGCCGCCTTGCCCCAGCCCCCGACGGTGACCACCTACAACACGGCCAAGGATGTACTGGACAAGGCTCGTGTCATGATGAACCCCAGAGTAAGTAATTTTTATTGGGGGTGGGGGGAGAAGTGGTCTCACTAGGATTTTCACTTGTTTTGAATGACAATCTCATCCCTTTATGTTGTCAGAGAAAAAAGGCCTCTCTATATATAATAATAATAATACCGAAGTCTTATATAGCGCACGTATCTACCAACAATTAGGTACTCGAGGCGCTGGAAATTATGTTTATTATTAGAGACAGGTGAATGAAGTACATGAGAAATATGAGACCCATTATGTAGCACCTTTATAATGGTTTACAAAGTGCTGCGGCGCATTAAGCAGCCACAAAAAAAAGCCATAAATATTTGTCACTAATTTATTAAAATTTTCACAAAATTATTGCATTCAGGCAACAAGTTTTGAGGTTGTATCCACACATCAAGAATATTATTAATCAGTTGGAACACTTTGATTTTTTCCCTTGAATGAGTGTTCATCCCGATTAAAGGTTTTTTTATTAAAAAAAAAACTACATCAAGCGCAAATATCCCAAATTTTTAGATTCAACTCAAAATAGCCCAATACAAGTTTCTGCTAGTCCCTGTGTGTTTATTCAATTTGAATTTTCTGCTGATCCTAGGTTGCCAAGGCACTTGAGGTGGTTGCTAAGAACTCGACGCTCTTGAAAGCTGAGAAGGGCAAACCGACGGCTGGACCGGAGACTAGCAGTGTCAAGAAGGAGCCCAAAGTTGTCGAGAATGTCAAATCAGTCAGTGGTGTCAACCAGTCTCTACTGGATAGGGTATGTGTCCAGTAGATTCATTTTCCAGGATTTGTTTTTTTTTCTTAATTTGTGTACAGACATAGTAAGTAAAGTCAAGTCAAGTCTTCCACAAGCCAATATGGCCCATCAGGCCGTCGTATATCTGCTGTTTCAGCGGAAGGTAATGATTTCTATTCCCCTTGTATGGAATGCCAGTCCATCCACTGATTACTCCCCAGCTAATGTACTCTTTGGTGGAGTAAGACATGAGTTGGGGTGAAGCGGCTTGCCAAAGGACACAAAATATGGCCGGGAGTAACAGTAAATAGTGCTTACAACTGAAGTTTTAAGGGTACCCAATCGTTTCAGCAACAGTTATATCCAGATCCAAAAACAACTGTAAAAGGCTACCTGGTCTGATTCAAATCCAATGAGACCAGTTGGGGCATGGTATCAGTGTGCCCTCACTTATACCCAGCACGATATGTGACAGAGTGGTACCCCCCCCCCCCACCCCAAATCTCCCTACACCTTATACACACCTAGACTATTGTTACCTAACACATCCCCCCAGATATCTCAAAAGAATTCCTAAGATTCTGGTAACACAATGACCAACACAAAAGAGGGGGGGTCCCTCTGTCACATATCGTGCTACATATGCCACTCGTGGAGGCCCCTTTCAGTGGAGAAAGCATTGTGCTAGCTGTTGTTTATCATAATCCGTCACGGGGCAGTTGCTTTGAACAATAGCCGGCACAATGCTTTCGTTTTAATAGTGAAGTTGGTCTCTGTGAGTGTAAGGTCTTCTTTATTTTGTTTTCTATTGCCATGCAGTTGCATCACATTTGCAAATTTTTTTTTTTTTTTATAGATTCGGGCCAAGGAAGCACAAAACGTGACCGCCATGATGACTCGTAGCCCAGCCGATCAAGAGAGAATCACCATGCTGGAACGTCTTCCAGAGCTCTGCCGCATTCTCAGAGTGTATCCCTTTTTTGTCATAAAAGCTCACAAGGTTGTGAGGGACTCAAATTTCACAGAAAATGTCAAAGGCTGGTTGCCCTACAGTTTCATAATATTGTAAGACAGGCACTCGATATATTCGTATTAAAGACAAAATTTGACCGCGTGTTTTTCTCCATTCCACAATACCTGAAATTTGTCACGCGAACCAGTTTGTACATGCAATTGGTCCCTCCTACTGGGGATCTCGAAAGTGGTCACAATGTGCCATCTACTGTTTGTCCATTATTGATCTGTATTTCTCTGGACAATATAGGCTAGATCTATTTGCTTCCAACTGAAACAGTCCAGTGCCATCCTTAACTATTTTTCTGCTCAGATTTTTCATCGCTGAGAAGAAAGCAGCCATACCCATTGAGGCTGTCATTCAGAAATTGGCCGACAGTTATCCCTCTGTACTCTCCAAAGGTAAAAACCATTGTACTTACATGTCGTGCTTTTACTTCCTTTAGAACAGACATGCAACTTTTCCTCGGATCTGTTGATTTCCTCAGTTTTTACTTCTCATGAGTGCCATTACAATTGAAAAACACTATGCAAAGTCTTGTGTGTTTTGGAATGTCCTCATTTTTTCTAAATTCCAAGTTGCATGCCTGTTAGAAGTCATCTCAGTATCCTGGTAAAGGTTTATCCGCAGGCCCCTTGTTTCAGTAGTCTGAGGAGCAGACATTCACCTGTGTAGAGCCACGGTACCAACGTCTGATATATCCTAGCATGTTAATTTTATGCAACCCTGCACACCAGCCAATCAGAGTCAACTTTAGGAACTGTAACGTCATTTCAAGCAGAATATGGACTAAGCTGTTGATTGGTCAATTTGGATGCCATGTTTTTGTAATACTCATGTTCTTTTAAACACAACCGCCGTTTTCAAGTTCTGTCCACGAATCACAAGAAGGTAAGTGTTCTTTCAGCAAAAGAAAAACAAATCACATAGGTATGTGTGTGAATTGTCGTTTTGCTGAAAGAACACACCTTTTTTGTGATCTGTGGACAAAACTTTAAAACGGTGGTTGTGTTTAAAATCCCATAACTTGAAAAGTACACAAGGGATTTGAATGATTCTTGTACTTAAAGGAAGCTTATGAATTGGGCTTTCATAACCTAGATTTTGAAAGTGCTACATGTAGACCTTCACTAAAACAATAGTCCCAACATTTGGGTTTCGCTTTTTTTGGCTCGCCCTGTACAACAACATTACGGAATACACAATAGAAGGCACCCGCTGAATGGTCAGGATCTGGATGTCGAGACGCAGGCTTATATTTTGCATAATAAATCGCCGAATCTGCACGAATATCATACGCGGTTGTGTGCAAGCGGCTATTCCATAGACTATTGTATCAAGTGTTTGTTGCAGAATTGTGACAGCTTAACCTGAATCTTCTCTTTATGAAAATATCAGTTGGCAAACCATGCTGATCACTTTATCACAGGAAGATTTCGAGTAATTTGTTCAGAGTCGTTCAAGCAATACATGATACAATGGGCCAATTGTGGTGAAACCTTTCTGCAACTTATCCGGGATATTTTATTGAGATGGCTGCATAGCTTATAATTGCCACAGTTTCTGTTTCTCTTCACTATTTCATAGGAATTATTTCTTATTTGTGGAAAGACCCATTTTCTGGCAAGGCACTGGACAGAATTGATTAAGTCAACCTTAAGCTATTGAGAAATCTGTAGTAAAAAAACTGAGTAAAAAAAAAAAGGAGATTGATTAAATGCGATGCGATCAAGCTAAATGAGTCATTTGTCGACCCTGGTCAATTTTTATGCCCCGCGGCGAAGCCGAAGGGGCATACTGTTTCCGCCTTGTCCTTCCGTGGGTGGGTGGGTGGGTGGGTATGTGGGTGGGTGGGTGTGTGTGTGTGTGTGTGTGTGTCCGGACAAATCTTGTCAGCGTGATAACTTGAGTAATACTTAACATATGAACTTCAAATTTGGTTTGTGGATTGTCCTTGGTAATTCTAAGAAGCCTTTTGCATTTGGGGCTGAAAGGTCAAGGGTCAAGGTCACAGTGGCTGAAACAATAGAAATTTTGTCAGCGCGATAACTTGAGAAATACTTTACATATGAACTTCAAATTTGGTTTGTGGATTGTCCTTGGCAATCCTAAGAAGCCTTTTGCATTCGGGGCCCAAAGGTCAAGGGTCAAGGTCACAGTGACTAAAACAAAAGAAATTTTGTCAGCGCGATAACTTGAGAAATACTTTACATATGAACTTCAAATTTGGTTTGTGGATTGTCCTTAGCAATCCTAAGAAGCCTTTTGCATTTGGGGCCAAAAGGTCAAGGGTCAAGGTCACAGTGGTAAAAACAAAAGAAATTTTGTCAGCGTGATAACTTGAGATACACTTTACATATGAACTTCAAATTTGGTTTGTGGATTGTCCTTGGCAATCCTTAGAAGCCTATTGCATTTGGGGCCAAAAGGTCAAGGGTCAAGGTCACAGTGGCTAAAACAAAAGAAATTTTGTCAGCGCAATAACTTGAGAAATACTTTACAAGTGAACTTCAAATTTGGTTTGTGGATCGTTCTTGGTAATCCAAATAGGCCTATCACATAAGTGGGTCGAAAGGTCAAGGGTCAAGGTCACAGTGGCTAAAACAATAGAAATCTTGTATTTATTCTGAGATCATAGGGATTAGGGATTAATTCATTTAAAACCTACAGAAGACACTAATGCTGTCAATGAATGTTCCATGTGACCAAGGTACATGTAAGTTGATGTTAAAAGAGTATGTGTTATGTCATGGAAACAGTCACGGTTGCGGGGCATTTGTGTTTGTAAACACACCTTACTTGTTTTTTTAAGATTTCAAAAAAGCGCAATCTCAGCATTACTGCTGTGAAAACCGCATGCTGATACCACCTTTATAGTTCAAAAATAATGGAAGTCGGAACACCAAGAGATGTGATGAAGTGATGTGATGAAGGGGCCCTATTGTGGCCTGTATCTCCAAGTGAAAGTTCCAGACAAACGACTCATTTAGCTTGATCGCATCACAAATAGTCTCAGTTTAAATTGTGGGACCAGAATTGAAAGGGCAGTCCTGTCTTTTTGGTGTTCTATTTCTAGACAGTGATCACATGGGCAAAGCAAGATTTCAAATTTGGTCGCTCCAAAATTATTTCTCTTAAGGATATAAAGGTTTGAACCTCTTGTTTCTCATCTTTTACAGCTCAAGTTGAGAAGCATGTTGGTCTGATGGTGGAGGTGCTGCCGCAGTGGCTGAGCAGGGTCGTAGTGCGCAAGGACCGTTACCTGAAGATGGACCGCACCAAAGATATGAGTCAAATCAATGACAAGATCAACCAGCTGCTCAAGGAAAGCAAACAGGTCAAAGGTTAGAGTTCAAGAGGTCAATATCAAATGTCAAAAATGGTTCTAGATTGTTACCTGAAGGTGCACAGAACCAAATATATGAGCCAGATCAATTACAGGGTCAACCAGCTGCTCGAGAAAAGCAAACAGGTCAAAGGTTAGAGTTCATGGGTTAGACTTCAAGAGGTCAGTACAGGTTATATTTTGGCAAAGACCATTACCTGTATATGAACCTCCCAAAAAATTGAGCAATATCATACTCAAATAAATCCTCAGAAAAAGTGGCCAGGTTAAAAGTAAGAGTTCAAAGGTTATTTTGATTAAATACCAACAAAATGCAGTTTTAGCCAAATTACAGTGAATGGGTTCCCCAAGGACTGAAGGAAAGTGTTACGACCAAATATGAGGAAAGTTTTGTTTTTCTTTTGGATATAGCCTGTCCTTTGTGGTACGATAAATGAGATTGTGAGATTATCATAGCAATATCGGAAATGTGCTTCCATAAATTTCGAACATTTTACAGCTTTCACTCATTTTTCATAGCTCTAATTCTTATTCAGTTCTTCGAAACAACTGAAATTGCATTAGTTTTTATGGCCTTGTTTTTTTTGCGTTATTTTCTTATTACGTTTAACAAATTTGGGTCAAGTGATTACGAGTGTTGGGAGATGTGCGGTTCGCTTGTCAATGTTCCTTGTGCCATTTTAGATTGAACGGTTTTAGATATCACTTCCAAAAGATTTTATCATTGCATTTTTCTGGCTGTTTATTACTTTAGGCTGAATTATACACTGTTTTATACAGACTGTAATTTGTTGCCAAAATGCTCATTATTAACATGTGTGCTTGAAATCAACTCATCTAGAATTTTTTTTTATATTGAGCTGAGATTTTGTCACAGGCCTTATTCGTAACTTTCCTGTGTTGCTTGTTTGTGACTAATGATTAACACAGTAATTATAATTATATAACCGACATACAGATCCTTGTCATTTGATTGGTGGAACTCACATCACGTGGTATTCGTTATTGCTCCCATTCATGCCGAGCCTCAAAAAGTACTATCCGCCCATGGGGAATGGGAAATACTATTCAACAGTTAGGATCATGGCGCGCCATTTGTGTGCAAATGCATGCTGCTGGTGTGCGCGTTTAGCGTTGCGCGTAGCGCGTATTGTTCCAAAGAGCCAGCACTATACAGCGTTGGGTTCAAACATTTTCGTGAAGGTGTGGTTTGGAAGAGAGAAATGCATTTTCCTCTAGTTTTGTATTGAAAAAAAAAGTTCAAATATATCAAATGACAAGGATCTATATGTCAGTTATATAAAACAAATATTGAGTGGCTTTAAATTGTGAAATGGGAGGAATATTATCGCTCGGTAAAATCTGGACTTTTCCAGTTCACTCGGCTTCGCCTCGTGAAATGGAAAAGTCCAGATTTTACCTTGCGATAATATTCCTCCCATTCCACGCTGAGCCACTCAATATTTATATATTACATGTACGCATTTTAACATTGGACCCCTACTCATGTGATACAACTTTGTATGTGGAGATGTGGCATAACATTGTTTTCATTTTGCGCTTCGATTTGTATGCATGTTTTATAAGTTTAAAGGAGTCTTTTTGTCCACATTTCTTTCCAGAAGTATCTTGATGTTGTGAGTGTACGTGTAGTAGTTTTATGGTCACCGTTTTTTGATTGTGTCTAAAAAAAAAAATCTGAATATCATGATGATAATAGTGATTTTAATCTTTCAAATTTGTAAAAATGTAAAGAAATAATCATCCAAATTATGTAAAGCAACCGTTTTTAATGACCAAGTTCTTTTCAACCAGTTTAACAAGTTCCATGTTAAAATATTACAGCATTAGACATTGAAAAAATGGTGGAATAGTAGACTTTTTGTCTGAGTTGACTTCAGTTAACCTTAGCGACAACATCCTTGTTGAATGAATACATGCTTGTAAAAGTTGTCAATCAAAAGACAAACATGTCTTCTCTGTCGGATTTTTAAAAAAAATAATTCTCCGCACCTTTGGAAAAGACTGTTTCCCAACTTCACACACACACACACTGTTTCCGCTGATTGCGATGTTTTTAAAAGTGTTTAAAAAAATGTTTTCTTGTTGAATAAAACGGTTAGTATTCGAAGAGAATTTGTTTGAGAGTAGGAAGTCACATTTGTTCAGTTCTCACTTGAAAACACGACAGTCAGTGTCCACTGACAAGAGGTCGCTGTCATAATGAAGTACAGCTTTTTCATAGTATTTCAATCTGATTATTATGTCGGTGAGGTTTCAGTCCAAGTTGTTTAGTTACTAGGCTCATTTTTTTGTAAATAAGAGGGGGGCGCCCAATTTCTGTTTACCCTATTAACCATGGTCACTTATAAGACTAACAAATTTCCAGTGGGGGACGACTGGGGTAGACAATTTTTGTATGGGGGGGGGAGCGTTTATGCCCCATGCCGCCCCCCTCACCTTTTCTACACCGCTGTCTCGACCATGATTGTATCCTAGCCACAATACAGCATTCACAATTTATACCTTATGGAGGATATTAATTTCTCATTTTTTATTATAATTTCAGTTCAAAAGGACACAATAAAAAAAAAATCGAAAGTTATAATATGCTCACAATGATTATTACAAAGTATAAAAAAAATCTAAAAACGTATAGGCCAAAAAAAAAAAGTCTCCGGTTTCTGGTATGCGCGCGCGTCGCCGTAGCCATGCGCGTCGGCAAAATGAAAAAGTTTTTTTTTCAATACAAGATGATGTTTCAAAACCGCCAAACTCACTGGTTTGACTGGAATTCTGCTGCTGCACAATTTGAACGTGTTTTTAGATGGGGTTATGATCGAGAATAAGATTTATGTGGCCTCTCTGGACTCCCATATATTTGCACTAAGTTTAGTCGGGCACCATTTGCAGTCATCAGCCGACATTTGAAGCCAAAAAAAAAAAAAAACAGGTAAAAAAAAAAAAAGCCGCGTCGCCGCACCACTTTTGGGGCAAGCTCCATACCAGAAACCGGAGACTTTTTTTTTTTGGCCATATCTAAACACCACAGGATTTACACGCAAAGAATTATTTTTGAAATAATGAAAACAATAACATAAAACGATAGTAATTAATTAAACAAGATTAGGAGTTAATGACAAACAGTATTTGGGACGGTGACTCTTTTCTATTAGCCCTCCCTCATACTACAGCCTAGTGGGTACAAAATCAAGTATTATATACTTTTTAATATTGCTATCCAGCTCAAACGCAGATACATGTATGCATAAGGTTAGTAAAAAAAAAATACTACATGTACAAATTGACGATTATGTCCATAGATGCTAAACTTGAGTATAGTAGCTATTTATAAATACATGTAAATCAAAAAAAAATCAAAGCTTTCACAAAGATTCTGCAAGGAACAAAACATCAGTCCCTCTAACACTTTCTTGATTGTATCTTTCAGGTCAATCCAGCAAGTAAGTCGTTTGCAGCAGTTTTATTCATTGTTCTGATTTTCTTCACTCGGCTGCATTTAAATGAAACACGTAGTTCGTACATGCATAACATCACTTCTCAGAGACTGAACTCTGGGAATGGAAATTTGTAATAATAAGGTTCCAAATCTGCCTTATAACACGACGATAACAAAATGTACGTATAACAACTGCATAGGCTATTCGATATCATTGCTCCTTTTGATACATGATCAATCTTGTTAACGGGCATTTAAGGTACTCGTTTCCAGTCACAAAATGCATATATGCCAACAGAGCAACTTACGTAATGTACATAATAATAATAATAATAATAATTATAATAATAATAATAATGATAATAATAATTGAGGTAGGAAAGGTCTATCTAATATAGCATTGTTGTTTCTGTAAAGCGGCATGTTTGGTAAAAGTAATATGGTCCTCGAGGAAGCAGTTTGGAAAAGATGCAGCCGGTTTTGTAGCAGCTGATATGCAATATTAGTGGAAAGTTTTGCCTGGTATCCTGAGGTATAAAGTTTACGAAGATTTTGACTATTGAAATAATGTTATAGAGGTTTACAAGACCATGTATACAACAATGTATAGCAAAAGGAATGCCAAACCAAGGCGCAGTAGCAGTGGCGTCCCAGTCTTCTCTTGGACAGCAGGGAGGCGTGTCTTCAGAGGTGCGTGAACTCGATCCCAGAAGGTGATAATGGCTTCCCTGGCTCCCGCCCATTTCCCCGGTCCCACCAAGCGATACTGGTAAGGCGAGCAGGGCCCAAAATAGCAAAGGACAGCCAGAAACGGGTCAGAGAGGAACATCTTCAAGAAATCTGGCTTGACTCCAAACTCGATGGCAACGCTATCCATGTACTTGATCCAATCCACCTGGAGGGTGTGACGTTGGGATTTCACGTACCGCTTCCTCATGTCATCTTTCGCCTTCTTGATAGATGCTTCCATCTCCGGACGAGACGGAAGGCGTGCTTGGCCAGTGAAGACACGAGCCGCCCAACGGCTCTGGATCTCGGAGCATGGGTTGATGGCCCCGACAGGCTGAACCAAACCAATGGTACAGATGCTTGGATGCTTCAGGTCTGGGGCAAAGACGTACTTGTAAAGCGACACTTTATTCTTAATGACATGGAATGAAGGGCAGTCCAAGAACGGAAAACTGAACGAGTATCCAGTGGCGAGAATGACGCAGTCGATGTTATCCTCAAAAGTCCCGTCCATGAACTCAACCCCTGTTTCAGTGAAGCGGGCGATGTTTGGCTTGACGACGACCGCACCACTCAAAATGCGATTCGGAAGGTCGTCGCTGAGAAAGGGATGATGATGGAAAGGGTCGCACTTGGGCTGCAATCCGTATTTGGCGTGATCAAACTTAGCCTGAAGCTGCCTCTTTGCCAAAAAGGTTTGCAGTTTGAAGGGGACAAGGTCACCGTACCGCCTCAATATCACAGTATCGACGGGATTGCCATAATCAGCGACACGATTGAGGACCCAAGCCCCACTCCTTGTACTCAGGAAGACCTGCAGGTGGAAAATATTGAAATTATATTACATGTACTTGCACTGCAATGGTGAAAACGCAGTTTGAAAAAAATTCCCTAAACTTCACCGATTCTATTTTTATCAATTGCCTTCGCAACCAGCGTATCCAGATTTTTTTACGACTCGGAAACAATGCTTTGTGTTTCCCTTTGTCCCTGTAATATAACACTCTCCCATTCCTATTGTGTCTGATGAATGGATCTGCGGTCCAGTTGCTTTACAATAGGAATTAGTAAGAAATATGCCTACCTTTGATGAGATGCGACTCAGTTCCACTACTGCATCCCCTCCAGAGTTACCGATCCCAATAACGACAACTCGCTTGTCGATCAAATCGTAGGGAGTTTTGTAATCATGGGTGTGGAGTACCTTTCCCTGAAACTCCTTCAAGCCAGGGAAGTCGGGGATGTTGGGGGTTGTGTGATGCCCGGTGCAGATCATGACAGCATCAAAGTGATCAGTGGTACTCTCACCGCTGTCTCGATTATTGGTGGTGATTTTCCATCGGCCAGTCGTGTCGTAGTCAGCAGCCTGCGTGACCTTCTCAACCTCGGTGCGAAACTGGATGTGGCGTCTCAGATCGAAGTGGTCCACGTAGCCCAGGAAGTACTTCTCAATGTAGGAGTTGTGCATGTAGTTTGGGTACTCCTTGGGGATGGGGTAGTCGCTGTAGCACATCACCTCTTTGCTGGTGTTGATGATGGTGGACTTGAAGACGCAGCCTTGACCGTCAACGTCTTCACGGTAAGCCCAGAGCCCACCAATCCGGTCCGATCTCTCAAAACACGTGACTTGGAGACCCTCATCCAAGCAGCACTTGATTGCTGTGATGCCACTGGCACCTGCTCCGATGATAGCTACCTTCTTACTCATTCTGACTTCTTGATATTTCGAAAACCCTTTGGCCAATCTGTGAACTTTATTTTAAAAATCAATAAATAAATACATAAATCAATCGATTGTTACTTGCAGCGGGATCAGATCCCAAATCCTTAACAATATACTCTGCTGAAGATGGGTATGGTAACTGCTAATATGCTCTGCCTACATATGGGAAGAACCACGCAGGAGGGGATGATAATCATAAAACGGTACAGTCCTTAGAGTGGAGGAAATACACCAAGACCACGACTGAATTCAGTTTCGTAATTAATATACTTACCTTTGCCAGCCTGGCTAATAGTATGGGACCAAATGGCTGAAGATTTCTCTACAATAACGTAGCCTCATTGTGCAGGCCTAGGTCGATCAGTTAAGTGGGTGTGCATTGTAGATTTAAAGTAGGTCAGTGCAATTTCAATACACTTGCACAAATAGTGGTGTCGGTAGCCGAACAAAGTCTAAAGATAACAGATGGAGATACGATTGCTAATGCCCCTCTCACACCAATCCAAGAACAGTGCGAGGTCACTTCGGAAATGCAATTTTTTTCAGCAGTATCCGTGGTCTCCGTTTTTTGTCCGTTTTTTTATACCAGCACGTCTTTATTTCGTGGTACCCGTTTTTACTTCGTCAGTAATTCGTGGCCACCTTGGAAACACCGCGGGACCAACCCGTGCTCATGTCCGTTTCCTGAAATTCACGTACTAGTACACCGACGACATTTCGTGGCCATCCCGATTGCATCCCGTGATGGCTTTGGCGCCAGCTCGAGACTACTACGTGGTGTCAGTGGTGACTTACGGCGCCAGCTCGAGATACTACGTATGCGAGTGAGCACCTTGTGGCCAACTTACTCGAGTACCGCGTAATGAAAACGGTCGTAAAACAGGCCAACAATCAATCCGGGGCCATCCCGTAAAATCCGATGTAACTTCAGCCCAACCTTGAGAACACTACGAGAGTACTTCGAATAAGCCGTATTGAACACGTTTTGAATTCGGCAATAAATTTCCGAAGTGCACATGTTTCAGTTTTTCAACATATCCAAAAACTTTTTGGGCGATCCTTGGAGGATCCGTGAGAATCGGCCCACGGAAGGAATTGACACGTCCTTAATTCGTGGGGGGCGTGGGATGGGGGAACAGCCCTCCCCCCATGAAACCTTGCCGCCCCAATGAGATTTTGAGTTTCTAAAAAAATTATCATCGATCTACATGACTCCCCCCCCCCCATGAAATGTTCCAGCCCCCCCCCCCCGAAAAATTCCTGGCTACGCCACTGGTGGCAACCCGTGAGATCCAATTCCATTTCGTGGTTACTTCGATTTTTTAACTTTTGCGCCCACGGACACCTCGAAACCCTCCGACGTAGAAAGCCCATTTACTCACACGCTTACAGTAAGGGGTCCCTCCGGGGACCCAGATATTTAGCGCCTTGGTTTGAGGCTACACAACACCGACACAACAGCACGTACGTTAGTGAAATATGACACCAGTGTCAACTTGGTCTGAGCGTGCGCACATAAATTATGATAATGGCCACCCGAAATCCCACGGGAGAACGCTGTACGCACGCGTTTGTGACGTCACTACGCAAAAACGCGCACGAACTTTCCACGCGTTAAAAACGAACCTCAAAGTTCTGCTTTATCATTCCAAAAATGTTTTTTTCCAGCAAATTTGCCTTGGCTGACCTTGTAGTCCATTAATTATTGTAATTTTTCCATTTTATGAGAACTGAGCTAATATTTTTTGCACTTAACCAGAAGTTGATCTCGTTCGCGTATTTCACGCTTTTCATGAGAAGCTTGCGTGTAATTGTATAGGGAACTTACCTGCGTGCTAAAGCATAGGCAGATTCACGAGTGTTTAAGCAGTTCCGTGAAATTTTTTATTGTTGCACCTGGTAGACTGTTAAATTACAAGATAATCCATTATTTATGAAAAGTAGCTATGGTATTCAGTAGACCTATTCTTCATTTAAATTATTATAATTATTTCATTGAATTTTCTCTTTCCATCCCTTTCTTTTTGAAAGCCCAAGTTTCAATTTCAGTTTTAAACACCGACCAGTTTTAGTGTTTTGCTTTTTGTTCTTTCAACAAAATAATTTGTAAAAAAAAAACACTTTTATTCGAAAATCACTAGAATGAAAAATTAAATCCTTGCTGCAATCCTAATTTCGAATCCAATATAATAGCCGATGTTACTAGACCCAAGCATTTTTGTCTTATAACCATACTGCAATTTTTGTTCACTACATGTATACTGCAATATCAATTTAATCAGGAGATATTTTGTCTAAATAAACAATTAAAGTCTCTAGTTTTGCATTGGCTTGATGATACATGTACTTGGTTGTCAGCAGAAGCCATGTTATTCTATTCTAAGACTAAGTCGGTAAACTTACTTTTGATTTCTTCTGACTACTTCTGAGTACATTTGTTAATGGTTACATTTCTGTTTAATGCATGTCTAGTCTCCATTATTAAAATAATTAAAAATCTTTAAAGTATATTAAATAAAAGGATTTTTAAAATTCAGTTCAAGTCTGGCCATAGTTTTATTCTTCACAGAGTTCTTCATCATGTCTCGTAATGTAGATTCCAAGGTCTGCATCGTCATCAGAAGGAACGACAATCAAAACATCTCCATTTACAGCTGCAAAAAAAATGGAAAAGGAAATAAAGCAAGATTAAAAAATGCAAAACGCAACATTAAAATGTCAAAAAAATATATGACACAAAAATACATCATGTACATTGGAAGAAGGAATAGCCAAGTCATAATCAAAATTTAATTTGAAATTGAACCAGTTTTCATATTTACTGCACATAACCAAATCCCTGTTTACCCGCATATTACACCCAAAACTCGACTCCAAAGCGGTGCCTGTCACAAGCGATGTTTGTGGTGGGGTACGGGTTTCGAGCTCGAACTCCCGGCACGGCTGGCCGGCGACGACCGCGTGATGCCGCCGAATGGTGTCAGATTTCTTCCCACGAGCATGACGAGTGCGGGCATGCAATGCCTGCCATGTCCTTTATAACGTGGTGTGAATGGAGATCGGAGGTTTCTTGACTTCGACGAGACATAAGCAGTACAGAATCTTCGTTTTTGCTGCAAGATTCAGCATTTTGGAACTCGTTTAGCAGCTTCCCAGTGTGCATTTCTTGATGCTCAACGCGTGTCACATGCGTTTTGAAGCCGAAATGTCGCCAAAAATGTGATATTCAAGGACGAAAATTCACGAAAAAAAAAATATTAGCTCGGTTCCCACATAGAAAACAATGAAGATTACACCCTCGTTCACTACTTTTCAGAAGTTAAAATTCCGTAAAAAAACCACTTTTAGAAATATGCCCTTTTTTGATGAGATATCAAGAAAAATGTTAAATTTTCATGCAAAATCATCCCAAAATTCAAACTTGGATAAAATTAGTTTACAAAATGATATTTTCATAATTTAAAAAGTATTTATCATTTTGATGAAGCCTCCTTACCAACCGGGGTGCTTAGAAACCGTCAGAGGCGATGTCATCGCTGATATGGGGTGGTTTAATTGGTGAGTTTTCGCGCTGATAAATAAATGAATATTCATGAATCGATAATTAGGAGCACGTACGCGCGCGTACGCCCGCCTTTTTTAAAAAAATACGCGCACGCGCAAACCGTTTTGCGCGGAATAAGATACGTGACAGTCGAGGCGGAACCAACCTCGACCCCAGGGTGTCGAGCAGTACGCGCCCATCACTACCTGCTCTCTCACCCTGGTATTGGATCATTTGCATGTGCAAGATTTTTGCACACGTATGCAAATGAGGAACAGACTGGTGCCTGGATATGCGTTACACATTAGCCTTTGTTTTTGTATGCGGTGTCTGGGGTAAAAACAGAGTCAATTCGTAGCAGCCCGAGCACGGCGTGAGTTACGAAAACACGATTTTTGAAATCAAACTGTTACGATCTTATCGAGACAACATGCAGTATCACATTTCATATTAATATTTCGAGAAGGCGTGGATGAATGATCGCGAAAACACGTACTGCACGTTGTGAATAATAGCACCAAGTACACGATAAAAATCCATTACTAGCCAATTGCGGTATCCAATCAGGATACAGGAAGAAAGTTTCCTATCCAGGGTTTACTATTGGAAACGCGGTTGGAAATAAGGTAAGCACTGGGGACGAGTTTGAGGCGGAACCCTCGACTTACTGTACGGCTGTTCGCGGAAGTGTGTGTGGGGCGTAAGTACATGCACACAAAGCACACGCAAGGGTCGTGGGGCTAACGGTATAGTACAACTTGTGATTGTGTCGCGGCGCGCGCGGTGTGCGGTAGCGGGAACAAGCTCGTATGGCAGCAACAAGCTGATAGCCTAGGTCAAGGCTACGTATCTATATGTACACAATCTCGACATATCTGTAGACTATAAATAAGGCCGTCCTTGACCGGATACAGATGTTGTATACATAGTCTGTGGTCAAGCCGTGCACTGTCTACCCGCAAGTGACCTAAATTGGCCTGTCCAAACATCTTTTTCACCACGGCAAATTGACAGTGTCTTCTTATCTTGAAATTTGTTGTTATAATGGTATAATCGACTTTTTTTCAGATAAGCTATTTTTTATTTTTTATTTATTTGTGCGCAACATGTGTGCTTGTCAACATCAGGGTCAGGAGCGTTCGCGTTCTAAATGATGCATGCATGATGCAGTCACGGATCCTCTCAAGTCATGCAATGAAGACGTTGTCCAACCTTACTTGATCACCAACGCTTGGTGGCGCTGCTGCGCTGACCTGTACCGCTTGCGAATATTTTATTTACACAACTATCTGGGGGTATCCATTTTTCAGGCGACTTGAATCACGGTTATAGGATTGTAGAGCGCCGCGTAGCGGCGCTCTACAATCCTGTAACTTTTTACCTACGCGCGCGCGCGTATACTCTCTCCACATGTGTGAAAGTATATAAATTATGATTTGCAGGGATTTTTCGAGCACCGCCGTTGCCTAGTGGTTAGACATACTGGCTAATGATCGGAGGTCTCGAGTTCGATTCCTCGCTCGGCCATGAAAGATTTTGCTCTTTTTTTCAACAATTTTAAGTTGAATCTTAAAAACGTTATTTTTCAGTCGGATACTACTTGTATAGCAGCAATTTCCTTTTTCTTTTCCTGATCTGAGGCTCTGGAGGATTTTTTTAAAAAGGGAAATAAAGTCCGAAATCCGTACCAAGTTGAAAAATAGTAGCCTCCCCTCAAGCCTGGTTATAAAAACCAAGCCCCATAGGAAAGCGCACAAAGTACCCCAGATAGTTGTGTAATAAAAAATATCGCGTACCGCTTGCGCTTGCACGACAGCCGACGAAATTCTTTGGCGACAAACCACAAATTTAACGTAACAGACTTTTGCAACGTCGTCTCTGCCTCTCTGGTAATTATTTTTTATTTGACCATGATCTATGGAGCAACATGTGGAAAGACTTCCATATCTGGCCATCACTTACTTAGCTTGAGTAACTCCAGCTCTAATGCCTATCGCATTAGAGCTGGAGTCACAACTACGTTAAAACTACCGGAAATCCCGGACTCTGAATCCCCAGTGCATTACAAAAACGGTCCATTTTCCCTATATTATCCCTACCCAGATTCCATAATTCATACCTCATACGATGCAACAGACATTCATAAAGGGAGTAATCGACTTCAAACAGAACATCGAAGACTGAAATATGAAATTTGTCTAGCTGGATGGAGTTACCCAGCCCTGAGTTTTATCATTGGGTTGTCACCTAGATGACAACCCAATGATAAAACTCAGGGCTGGGTAACTCCAGCTAAAATTTGTCGATGATTTTGGTGGCGATTCTCGAGAAACCATTAGAAAACGTCGCGCGACACTTTTCTGCCGACTGCCGTTGACCCCCCAAAAACATTGGCAAATTATTATTATTATTTATTATTATTATTTATTCGGCCAAAACATTCAAAATACAAACATGTACATGTACATACAAGGTAAGAAATGTCATACATCAGTCCTTCATTTAAAGAAAATCCAGGAGAGCTATTCTCTCCTCAAATATTTGAGGAGAGCAAATCGCTCTCCTTAAAATCTACGGATAAACAGCGGTAAAACGACGGGTTACCATTGTTTTTGTTTTATTTTGAATGTAAGGATTTATTCAAGGGCTGCATTAATATTAGTTTTTGCATACTAACATATGCTCAATTTGCGTTACTTTTTTCGTTTTTGTAACTGTAAGACAAGGTAAAATTTATTTAAAAAAAAAATAACTAAATGGAGATTAATAAAAGGTTTGACTACTGCTTAGGCTTTCTTTTTTAATACAGTTGTCAGTTGGTTCATCACTTGATTATACTTGGAAAATGGAGAGTTAATAAACGGCACATAAAGCAACTGAATATTTGCTTTCAGATTCGTTAAAATTATATGAAATTTCCAGCCTGAACTATTTCAATTGCTCTACGAAATCTATACAAAAAGGGCCTCAAAATGACACAAACTTGCCGTAAGTTTTTTTTTTAAATATCTGCCGTTGATAATCTTAAAAATAATGGAAAATGCAGGTCAAGTATGCCATATACACAATGCTAGTCACGTCGAGAAACTGGCAAACAACGTCTGAACTTCGCACTAGTACGAGCGTCTGTGATGCACTGTGTGTGGTGGGCCGGCAATGAGACTCGTTTAACGGTATATGATTTCGGTGAAACACGGTGCATCGTTTCACTTCACATACCAGTAAAACTTCCTCAAAATAAATTCATGAACACGGGAAATACATACACAGACAAGAGAGATCAAGTTCTGTGAATAAGCTTGCAAAGATCGTCCTTCTCAATCGTTGTTTTCTTGCCATTTTTACGATGTCTATTCCGTCCGGCCTGCACGCAAAACACTGTACGGCAGTGATTGCACCGCGCGCGACTATTACATTGGACTGGTTACCGCATTTTCATCATGCCTTCATTGGGACTTAGTGCGCGGCGCAGCGGGAACCAGTCATTGCTGCACTCGCACGTACGTACGTCCGTACGGGCCCACGTGTTTTCATGCAGCTCTATGCGATATGCAGATTGTGCACGCACAGTATGCAACCGCTGTACACGTACACACACACGATCCTATACAGTACATGTACGTACGAGCTCGGTGTTCGTTCATTTTTTATACGATGCCCAGCGGCATATTAACGTGAGTTTGGCCATTATACCAACGAAAAATATGTGTAGCTTAAGACTTAAAATCCTTTGGTTTTTATCACTTCTTATTTTTAAACTTCCCGTGTTTGACGAGCCCTCTTTTGGATTTCTGAGGAGCGCTATTTTTGGCGCTCCTTCGAGACAGTCGAGGAGCGCGCGCTAGGAGCGCCTGCGCGATCGCGCTCCTTAAAAATGAAGGACTGATACATCAAGGACAGTCAAGATGAAAGATAAATTGTGTAACAAATACCAATCAACAGTGATCAAAAAGAATAGATGTGTATAGGTACAGTAGGTAAGAATGAGATGGGGAAGAAATGGGGGTGGGGATGAGGAATGTATAGAAGGGGAGCGGATTGGGGAAGAGTGGAAGTGGGAGGGAGTTCAACAAGCAGAGTAAAGATAATCCAATCTAAGATGGCCAGGATGAACAAAAGTGAAAACACTGTGACTCAAAAGCCTGTTCATCCAATCCTAGGTTGGTAACATGAAATAACTTTAAAATATAACTATTAAATACAAGTAATATGAGAAGTTAAAAATAAATCTGGAAATTAAAAATGCTATAAAAACATCAGATTTAAAATCGAGGTACTAAAGTTTGCTGATGAGTCGGATGAAAAGTGAAATTTCCCGTTCAATTCCGAGAGCTCCCCTCGCGATCGATCGTGAACACGTTAAATTTCCGACTCGTGTTTGAACAACGCGATGTAACCGTACGTGCCCAGCGTTCATTCAGTGGTTTAAGCGCGATTTCGTTAAAGAGCGCGATGCATCGATTATGATAATGAGTAGACTGGATCTAGTTTGTACAAGTGTATTTTGAACTATGATACGGAGTCGGGAACTAGCTTGAACTGGTTTCCGCTGATAGCTGCCCTAGTTTCCGACTCCGTATCACAGATCGAATGCACTTGTAAGTACAAACGAGATCCAGACTACCATTATCATAATCGATGCATCGCGCTCGTTAACGAACTTTGGGAAACATACATCTCGTAAAAACGAACTTTGGGAAATACATCTCGTAAAAACGAACTTTGGAAACATATATCTCGTAAAAACGAACTTTGGGATACATACATCTCGTAAAAACGAACAATTAAGGCAGGGCGTATGTTTTCTTGGGGCGCGCGGGCAGGGGTGGGAAGGGGGGGGGGTTGCTGTCAAGGTGCGAGGGGGTGTTACTGTAGCAGGCATTAGCCCCGTAAATGTGGCCAATTTACTGGACTACCTCCATAATTAAAAGGCACACTTGAAACATGGGCAAGACTACCATAAGCGAAGTTCACTAATTTTCCTCTGTATTGCCTAACAAGCCCCCAGATAGCAATTTCATGTCATCAAAGTCAATTTGAGCAGTGAACAAATACAAGCATTTTCTTAGAAAACACTTAGAATTTTTCAGTCCACTCTCATAGGGTTTGTACACAGAGTGTTGAGTGAACTTCGTATATGGAAATCTTTCCGAAACATGTAGGCCCCCTAGAAGCACCCTCACCCTCTTTAAAAGCTAGTATAAAAAGGTAGTCCCCCTTTTTCAGAGGCCCTTTTTGGGGGCCGCGTCCTTTTTTCTTTTTTTTAATTGAAAAACAAAAACAAAACAAAAAAATGATAAATTTTAAACATGAGTGACATCATTTTAGCCTCTTTGTCTGTTGCCTGTAGCCCATAAAAAGCTGGTATGTCATTTCCTGAGTCCAAGTGGCGGCATTTTTTTTTTTAAAGTTGGTGACCAACTTGAAAAATAGCCCGGCTCGTCATTTTTGACAATGGGTCAGGTGGCCATTTTGGTGAAAGAATAAAAGGGCCTCGACCGTCCTCCTTCCTTTTTTGGAAAAATGGCATCTGCAGAGATTGCGATCAATGCGACGCACCATGAATGCGCAAAACCGCAATAACTCATATCACAGGCATGAACTGTTACAATATGCCAGAGACTAATACTTAGGTTTTTTTGACAAAAGATAATTAAGTCTGTTCAAAATTATAATTAAAATTGCTATTTTCAAAGCAAACATGATAAAGGAGATGAACTTGAGATTGAGTTGGCGTCAACACACTGCTGAAATCACATGTCGGTGAACTTTTACATACATGTACATTAGCAAAGTTGGTGTCAAGTTTAACTTAAAGGTGCACTACAGAGTATATTATGCAATTTGTGGAGAAAATACTTGCATGTGGGGTGTTTTTTTTACGACGTGGCTACCATTATGGCAGCCGTTATGGCAGCCGTTATGGCAGCCTTGACTATATGCCTTCATCCGAGCTGGGAGTTGGAACTCTCAGCTCCGATAAAGGCCTAGTAGCCAGGCCGAATATTCAGCTAGAATATTCCTGGTGAGCACTGCTTTAACTCATTTCTATCTTCAGTGCTATGCAGTTCTGTTTCATTTTCTTCAGTCACGTACATGTATGATGTGTTTTGTCCACAGACAATCCTATCGTCCGTTATCTTTGGACTTTGATCGGCCTACCAGTTTGCTTGTGCAATGTCATTTGATATTGCAGACCTACATTCACACTTGGATAACAGTGTCCATGTACATGTACCTGGAAGAGGAGTTGTAAAGGTAAGACTAAGCTTATAATTACAAATATAGTAATAGTATTCAATTGCTTCATTACATTTTTCACCATAATGCCACATCACATGATGTAAACTTTTTGAGTTTTACGTATACATCATGTAAATTTGACCCATATTAAAGGGAAGATACAACATTTGCAAACAACACAAAACAAAATTGATCAAATTTTCACAAAATACTTTATACTGGATTGTTAGGGAATGCAGTCTAAAGCATCCTGTAAAATCGTGGCTCCTGGTGTGCTGACATTTTCAAGGAATTGTTTTATTTTTCCAGCGCTGGGCGGCGGACCAGCGTTGGAGAAAACTGGCGTTTTTTTTTCCAAAAAAAAATGCTCCTACTTTTTCATAATTAGTTATTCCGCATTTTCTTTGCAATTGATTACAAACCTGTGGAGGCACAAGCATGCTAGACAGAGTCTCTGACCTTACAATTCCCCAAAGTCTATAAATTGCTCCGTTTCTTCTTAAGTGGAATCAGGGAAGCAGACTACATACAATAACATGATTGGTTTTCTTGGTTTCTCCAGCATCTACAAGCCCAAAACATGAAACAAGGCATTTTAACAATATTTGCTATAACAAAACTATAACAAGGCATTTTAACAATATTTGCTATAACAAAACTAATCCTCCAAATCCATTTATTTTTGAAAATTGCAGCTAAAGCAAATGTTGTACATATGTATTCCCTTTAAAGGGCATACCTTGTACTAGAGGCTTAGTGCCTTCATGTTCCAAGTCAAGCTGGACGCTTGTGTAGTCATTCAGGACGTTTCAGTGACTCAGTCGGTAGAGAACACAGGCTGGCCTTCGGGTCTAGCAGAAATATCCAGAACATCAAGAGTATCCACAATTACATACGGAACGATACGACTGGGATTAAAATGATGTTGAAGGGGTGCTCGCTGGCGGGGACGTCTCTATAGTCAGAAGTCCCATTGGTCCAAGTCCCATTGGTCCAAGTCCCATTGGTCCGACATCCCATTGGTCCGACAGCCTATTGCTCTATTTGTTCCATTGGTATAAACGTCCCATTGGTGTGACGCGGGACGTCGGATCAATGGGACGTCGGACCAATGGTATTTCGGACCAATGGTACTTTGGACTATCGAGACGTAACTCTCTCTGGCAGTCTGTTAATTTAATGAAAGGCTGAGCTTAAAATAATTCATAAATACCTGAGACAGTTTACCCATTCCTATTGGTCAAGAGCCCACCACTTGGGTGGTTTTAAACCGCTGATGTCCAAACAGCATGCATTAATGTACAGATACTGTCTCTCGGAGCGAAGACATAGGAAGAGTGCGGACAGTGTTCTGGAACTTGCATGCAATTGTGCTTCAGTCGACTTCCTATTTCTATTTCTATTTCAGAGATTACTCGGACATTTCAAGAAGCCAGAATGAGTAAGAAGGTAGCTATCATCGGAGCGGGTGCCAGTGGCATCACAGCAATCAAGTGCTGCTTGGATGAGGGTCTTCAAGTCACATGTTTTGAGAGATCGGACCGGATTGGTGGGCTCTGGGCTTACCGTGAAGACGTTGACGGCCAAGGCTGCGTCTTCAAGTCCACCATCATCAATACCAGCAAAGAAATGATGTGCTACAGCGACTACCCCATCCCCAAGGAGTACCCAAACTACATGCACAACTCCTACATCGAGAAGTACTTCCTGAGCTACGTGGACCACTTCGATCTGAGACGCCACATCCAGTTTCGCACCGAGGTTGAGAAGGTCACGCAGGCTGCCGACTATGATGCGACTGGCCGATGGAAAGTCACCACCAAGAATCGAAACAGCGGTGAGAGTACCACTGATCACTTTGATGCTGTTATGATCTGCACCGGGCATCACACAACCCCCAACATTCCTGACTTCCCTGGCCTGAAGGAGTTTCAGGGAAAAGTACTCCACACTCATGAGTACAAAACTCCCTACGATTTGATCGACAAGCGAGTTGTCATCATCGGGATCGGTAACTCTGGAGGGGATGCAGCAGTGGAACTGAGTCGCATCTCATCAAAGGTATTTCCTAATTAGTGCCCTTCGCTAATAAGCAACTACAAACACTCTTAGTTTGAGGTTTGGCAACTTCAGGAAGGTCTGTTTGGGGTTGGGCATGTTAACGTAGCATACTTGTAGCAGGTTGACTCGTGAAAAGAGCATTCAGGGACTGTTTTTTAGTATTTGAATATATTTCTATAACCTATGTTTGACAAGTAATATTCGATCTGATGTTTTTTTCCTGCTTTCAGGTCTTTCTGAGTACAAGGAGTGGAACCTGGATCCTCAATCGTGTGGGTGATTACGGCAATCCCATCGATATTGTGGTTGCAAATCGATTCTTAGACATTTTCCCCACAAGTTTTAAAAACACCATGGTAAAGAGGAAGCTGCAGGCTAAATTTGATCACGCCAAGTACGGACTGCAGCCAGCACATGATCCCTTCCGTGCCCACCCCTTTGTCAATGATGACCTCCCAAATCGTATTCTAAGCGGTTCAGTGATCATTAAGCCCAACGTCGCCCGCTTCACTGAAACTGGGGTTGAGTTCGAGGACGGGACTTTTGAGGACAACATCGACTGTGTCGTCCTCGGCACTGGGTACACATTCAGCTATCCATTCATGGACTGCCCTTCCTTCCAAGTCATCAAGAATGAGGTGTCGCTGTACAAGTACGTCTTTCCAGCTGACCTGAAGCACCCAACCATCTGCACCATTGGTTTGGTGCAACCTCTGGGAGCCATTCACCCAATCTCCGAGCTCCAGAGCCGATGGGCCGCCCAGGTCTTCACTGGCCAAGCAAGCCTTCCGTCTCGTCCAGAGATGGAAGCATCTATCAAGAAGGCGAAAGACGACATGAGTAAGCGATACGTGAAATCCCAACGTCACACCATCCAGGTGGACTGGATCAAATACATGGATAGCATCGCCATTGAGTTCGGAGTCAAGCCTGATATCTTGAAGCTGTTCCTGTCTGACCCAGCACTGGCTCTCCGTTGCTACTTTGGGCCCTGCTTGCCTTACCAGTACCGCTTGATGGGACCAGGGAAGTGGACGGGAGCCAGGGAAGCCATTAACACCATGTGGGAGAGGGTCGACGCACCTCTGAAGACACGCCTCCCTGCTGTCCAAGAGAAGAAGTCAGGGGCATCTTTGCTACTGCGTCTTGGTTTGGCTTTCCTTCTGATTTACATTGTTGTATTTATGATCTTATAAACATTTGAACAGAAGGGAAAATATTTCCAAATTGACAGGTCATTACAAACACTCCTATAGATTGTTGATAATCTGTTTAATCAAGACTGTATGAAACTGGCATTTGTGAACTTTGTTTTATGCACTTTCATTTAAAAAAAAAAACAGCTGTTCCATTGAGACTACTTAATACATTGCATCAAACCTTTGGCAGATACACGTACACGAATTAGGGTGGTTTGAAGTGTTGCCGATTTGTAGTAATGTCCTCACAAGTCACAAACTGTTGAAATCAACTTTTACATGAGGCCATTGATCAACATTAATTTTTAGGTTTTAATCACTCAAGGTTGAAAAAAATTTGGTCGGGAGGGGAATTTATATTTTATATTGTACAAATTCCTGCGGCAAAGCTGTTGTACAGATCATTCATGGAAAGCGTCCTTTGGACATTAATCCCAAACTATGGCTTGAAAACCTTCACTCCACATGTAATCTGGGCGATTACGAAAGGCATGATGCAGGGTTCAAACAAACAACACAACAATTGGCCTAACCTTGCCGGCTAGATGTCAAACATTGAACTTTAAGAACTTTATGACTTTATGAGTACTGTACAACACACGCTCACTGTATGGTGCCTAGAGCGTTGTCGTATCAATATTGCATGGCCTCGCTATGGCATGCATAACACCTCAGTATACATGTATCGTGCACAATGTTTGCGTGCAAATCAGTGCGACCATGCCTGTGGATTTGGTGAGAAACTTGTCTGCAAACTACTCTTTCTTTAGGAAAAAAACAAACTCAGAAAATATAAAATATAAACAAACCGAGGAAGTGAAAATCGAGGCGGAAGTGATGAAAACTTAAAAATCAATGTTGAATGGCCTAATACGCATTTACTTTATTGTTGTTCATCCCTGCTTTTTTGTAACTGGACTTGTGTTTTAATTACTTAAGACCAGAATCATGACTACAACAATGTTTTGTGTATATCATCAAAATGATTGGATTGGGTACTAGATTGGAGTATGGGTTACTAGATTGGAGTATGGGTACTAGATTGGAGTATGGGTACTTGGAGTGGGGGGGGGGGGGCTTGTGATGCACACACTGTGTTTGAATCTGTTAAGGTGACAGTCGGTTTGAGGTACCAGTAGTACTGGTGAATCTACATGGCTGCAACAAATTATTTTTGCTGAAAAAAGATACTTTTGACGACCAGTTTATGAACCGTTGCAAACCATGTTTTCTTTTTTTCAAATGACTTGATTTAGGTATTTAGGATTCCTGATGAACTGAAAGGTAGCTAGCTACATGTATTAAAAAAAGTACTAACTACAAATTTTGTAACTGTAATGTTTTTTTATGTGCTCTCCAAGATTGTATGCTTATAATTTATACATGTATATATTGCAAAGTGACTTTTACAATTTGTTTTGAAATTATGTTTTATATACATGTATGTGCATGTCGCATAGATTTTGTGCCTGAAAAGATAACAAAAAATTGATATGAATGTTATGCTCCGTTGCTTCGTGCTTCAAAAGTAACGAGTTACTTCAATAATCAATGCAGCTTTTACTCATCCACTTTTCTGTTTTACAAAAATGTATTATATGGAAAATCGTTTGTTTGTTTCTGTTGTCACAGAGACGTGGTGCCTGAAAGGATTAATGAAAATAGGTTTATATACAAATTTTTACAAAATTATATATACAAATGTTCTGTTGATTGTTGACTCATGCACCAGAAGTTTTGGACATAACAGTTTTATGAATAATTCGAAAAATAAAGATTTTTCTAGTGAGGGTTTATCAATTGTAGTGATGGGGGGGGGGGGGGTGATAGACTTGTAAAGCTACTGTGATAATGACATCTCGAAAAGAATCATATTACACTGTCTGTAAACCTTTGTTGCTGACCAAATGATCATGTTCACTTGTTGCCTCTGAAATACTTTGTCCGTTTTAATCTAAAAACAATAATAATATTCTATTCATGTGAACAATGAAAAAGTATGGAACTCATTTATCATAAAACCATTAACCAGACGACTGAGTTAGAAAACAAAACGTTTTGTGAAATACTTGTAATTATGATCTTGTATTTTTCATATTAACCAATTCGCGCCCACTGACGAAACGGATGACAGATAATAGTTAAAAGAGGGAGCGACCCACTCATAGCGAGCAAGGCCAGAAATATAAGTGCGCTGCCCGAGGGCGATGGCTTCAACCCGCCTGGCTTGAGGTCGAGTGAAAAATAATCTCGCGCCTCGTTCCATTCTTGTCAAAATAGTCCCGGCGTCGACTGGTTAATAGGTTAAAAATCAATCCTAGGAAGCAACCAGATGTTGCATGGCGCTAGGTCTGCATGGTGAGTAGTGTGGGTGTTACATCAAGGCCAAGCCATCTTCAATTAGGAAGGTCTGGGTGAGGCGGGCTTTGTGAAGTCCTGTATTGTCATCACGCAGATGGATTTGAAGTCTGTCTCAAATACATGATACTTCAGAGTACCACCAGTGCTTTGAGAGTCGAGTAATGAGAATGTAGCAATGCATAGAAGCCAACGGAAGCCAAGGGATGCAATAGGTGTTTAGAAAATGCACGTCTGGCATGAAAAATATGGACCAAGCGACAAAACCTTTTGACCTGCCCTCGTAGATTGCGCTACCACTCAATCAGATTTCTGTTGGTGAGGGGGACATGTGTGTACACATGTTGATGGCACAAAGTCTTCACAATTAATCTTATTCTGAATGGACACCGACCCTTATCGTCATTGTTTACGAGCCCCTCCTGACTCAATTGTACCAAGCGAGGGGGTACTTGTGCATATAGAAATTGGTTGGGTGCACTTCTTTCCATTTGCATACCCGAGCATACATGTACACCTGCAATGTGTCGGCTTTGCGTTAACCCTCCTACTTTCTGAGCAGTCACAGACAGTCCAAAAATCACTCCTGTCCACTGTTGTGTCTTTATGCACAGGCTAGTCACCAACAGTCGGATCACATTTCTTGTAAACAATGCGACCAGAGTCAAATACCATCACAAACAAAAGTAGGTAACTGGTAGGACATGTCCAGCTGGATTATCAATCTCCAACAGTCAAGGCAAAGCTGTATCAAGTTCATACATAAACAGTCACAGCCAGTCAATCCTGCTTTGTGTAAACAGAAAGCTCTTAACTGTTGAAACAGTCACTTGATTGATTTTGGCTACTGGAATAGCTTCAATGAATTTGCCATCCAAAGAGGGAGGGTTACAGTCGGATTTAAAACTATTTTCAAAGTTGTCATCTTCACAAACGTTATTAAACAGAGAGATTTCACCACTGGCATAGCATTTATTACCAGCACTGTATGTTCAGTGCTTACTCAAAGCCTCTGCATTTTCAATTCAAGCAAAAGTGAGGTGACTTAAATAACATCAACTATTGTGGTGTTATGTTTGACGTACAAAGTTTCCCTGTATTAAAAATTTACATAGCATGAACCGGCCTTTTACTCAACGCTGAGCATGCAGTCCAATAAATCCACCTGGATGTAAGGCTAAACCTTGTTTGTGAAATGTTCATCATCCTGATGCGAAAGTCCATCATTTTCCAAACTTTCCTAGTTTTGGTTTCCCAAACAAGTCACAATCCGTAACCCTCAACTTTCTGCCTCATCCTCTGGGTACTCGATACTCGCGTCACTGAAGTTGAACATTTCCTCGTCGTACAGTTCTTCCTCGAGTTCCTCGTCCTCATAGAACGTGGGAAACGGCGGTGGGGCCTTGGCTTTCTTGTTCTTGGGCAGTACGCTGTCAATGACCTTGATGTAACCGTACTTGCGTCCGGCGACGGAGCCGGCGACATAAAGGATGTTGTGCTTTGTGTCGACTCGCCAGACCTGCGAGAGTGGTAGGAGAGAAATTCAATAATAAACAGATCTTTTTCAGAATGATGGTTATAGTACAACAAATGGGTGATGGGATTGTGCCTTTGATGATTCGCCTTGGGTGCTATATGCGCCCCTCCGGTGTTGAAAATGTCATATCCCACGTCACCCCCGTCAGTAATTGTTAATTGTTATATCATGTGCTTGGATACTGTAATTTCATTGGTCTAGGACGGCCACATGTCTGGAGAATAAAAATGCATGTCACGCATTCAGGGTGATATCACTCTGCAATCGTTGCAAGCTTTGCGCGTGTGGAATGTCCAGTGTGCTAGCTTTGGGCATTGAGAACTGCAACGTCAAACGCTCAGTCGCATGTCCGACAGATACAAAAACCTTCAGCAGTCAAAGGTTACATCGCAGTGATTTAATTTATTTCTCACACAGTAAGGTACAACCATGTATCTTTTTGAGTTGTTGGCATGATTTAACAAAACAATTGTTGGCTTGTGTGATATGGGATATGCCAGGTTTTTTTTAACCCCCTTGGGGCCCATAGCACCCGAGGCAAAGGCCGAGGATGCCATGCGCCCCTCGGGTATTAAATGGCATATCCCACATCACACCAGTCAACAATTGTTAAATGGCAGCCATTTTGAAAATTTGCTTGTTATTCTACCTATATTTTTTCAAAGGACAAATCTACGATGGCCCTATACCCTAATATCTTTCTTAAGACATGCTCTGACTGTGTGCCATACGTCATGCTTATCATCAAAGGCACAACTCCCCCAAATATTTCCCCTATCTGCCCAACTATTAGTCTAGGACATAGACTGGATTTGGTTCTATTCACAAATTACAGCCGGTCACAAGATGAGCGTGGTCAAGCCGCAGTGGCTGTAGAATTTGCACCAACAAGGTGAATCAAATGCAGTCTTGGGAAATTTGGTAGTGCTACCCAGAAAATTCTGAGTATACCTAATGCCGTCCATTAGCTTAAATACAGTTCAAATCAAGTATTCTTGGAATTTTCTGGGCATATCTCTATCAAGGTAAATAAGGGATTCATGTTATTCACACATTAAAAACAAGGAAACTACAAACCCGCCATTTATACTCCAAGGTGGAGAGAGGCAATTGTAGTAAAGTGTCTTGCCCAACAGCACAAGCACCATGTTCTCCAACAGGATTTAAACCCATGCATCGTCACATTTGAGTCAAACACAGTAAACATTGGACCACTGCACTCCACAATGGATACGCAGAGCTGAATTAACAGCTTTTGGCACTGTCAGGGTTATAGAGCTTCTCTCTTAAATGTTATGGTTATTCCTACCAAAATAAGTTAGTGGCCAAATTTGCTAGCATTTCTGGGTAGGTAACACACTGACCTTAAGTCCGACAGTCCAGCTCATTTTGTTGCCCATGTGACCCGGCATCTTCTTGCCAGGCCAAATTCTTCCCGGACTCTGAAATAGAAAAATTAATGTAAAATGAAACTAAGTTGTACTCAGAGACATGTACTAGAAGTTATGTTGATGCAAAACAAAAAATCAGGTCACAAGACTGTCCAAGAAATATGATTCTGTCTGCGAAACGGAAAAAGCAACTTCGGTATGTAAAGTTGCAGAAAGATATTGACTGGAGCAGGGTTTGAACCTGCGAGCTCCGAATATCCAGGGCACAGCCAGAATTGGACTGGATAGCTCAGTTGGTAGAGCACCTGATTGTAAATCCGGAGGTCTCAGGTTCAAACCAGTCAATTTCTTTGTTCAACTTCAAAATTAAAAATAATAAAATGTAATCTTTTTTTCTTTAAAAGTACATTTCTGTGCATTTCTTTCTGATCAAGACCAATAGCTTCATGAAAATTCAACACTTGCAGAGAAAAAGGACATCTTAAAAAAGTAAAGTTCTGCTAAACTTTCAGAATCATGGAAAAAAAAAAACAGCCTACATGTATACATGTACGTTAGACTGATGAGCAGGGTCACACAGATGAAAGTATTACAATGAAAATACTCCCTTCTTTCACCCTCTAACCCCTCCCCCCCCCTCCCTCCCTCAAAAAAGTCAATAAAATAAATATAAAAAAGAAAATATTAAAAAACCACTCATTTCTTTTCTGTTTTTTTTTACAGAAATGTACTTGTGCAAACTTTGGACAGAGGATGGGCTTTCAGTCAACGTAACGGCCAGATCCAAGTCCAATGGACAATAACAAAGGCTCTTAGACTGAGAAAAAAAACGTTCCTTTACTCACCCCTCCTCCCCCTGATGCCCCCATCTTTCGATGTGTCTTAGTGGCTCCGTGGCTGGCCGGTTGGCCCTTCATCCCCCAACGTTTCATCACACCCTGAAAACCTTTGTCAATTCTGTTCAAGACCAGTAAAAGAGACAAGCAAAAAAAGTTAACGTAGCTAAAAAATGCTGGAAATTAATTGAAATGTACAATTTCTGTAGAAAAAAAGAGGGCCAGGTTTGTGTTCCAAATCCTTAACAGTAGAATCCTTCATAAAGGTAGAAACTTGAAAAGTCAGACTCTGTATCAAAAGTCAGGCACTGTAACTTAAAAAGAAGACACAAGTTACTCACATCATGGTTTCAAAAGCACATGTGCCTGGCCCTTAGAAACTCTGGTCACGGTTAGAACAAGTCCAAACAAGTCAATAGCTTTCTAACAGTGAGCAATGAGACGCAAATGTTACTTACGTTCTGCCACAGCAGTCGACGTACATGCCCGGCCTGAAATGAGCAGCGTACAGTGGTGATCCTGAATAAACAGCAAAGCAAATTGGAATTGAGACTGATAGGCGAGCACTAATGGACTCCGTGCATGAACAACAGACACATGGGAGATGGTGCTTTGGGCTGACTTTCAAGTTAATCAGCTGTCCTTCGTTTTTTTTTCTGTTCCATACCACACAAAATGACTTTTTGCACTATCACATTGTCTACCCGTGTTGAAATCAACAAGCATTGACAAGGGTCTATCATGAGCGAAACCTGGTCTCATTATACACGGGCTGTATCCATTTGTAACACAGGTCAGCCACAGATTTTGGATTCTCCAACCAGATAGAGTTTCCTGACCCTTTCTCGACCCTGGTACTGACCAGAATTGGATTTCACTCATGTACATGTAGAGTACTGGACCCATGTAGAAGCTGTTTTGGATTCTTGCTAGAGTGAAAGGGTTGCCAAAATCACAAGGTTCGACCTGGGTGAAGTACAGAGATTTGTGAGAAAGGGCCCAAACAATATTGACCCTCCTTTTTGTTTGATCAGTCACAGAAAGTCACAAATTCACCCCACCTCCTGTTTCCATGCCTTTTAGGCAGGCTAGTCACTGACACTCAGATCATATTTCTATAGGCAGTGTGACTAGTCAAATTCCATCAACAGACAAAACCAGGTGACTGGTAGTCACAGCTGGCTTATCAATCTCCTACAGCCAAAGCTATTTTCAGATTTCATAACAATCACAACCAGTCAATCCTGCTTTATGTGAGAAGTTGGGTTGGCTTTGTTGTATTTGCCAGCCAGAGAGGAGAGTTCATGCATTATGTCTCAACTTGACTTTGGCTTCTAAAAAACTTGACTCTGGCTTCTGAGACAAAACAGAGGTTTTGGGAAAGCCCCATGTATACCGACCTGGCTGGATCTTGGCATTGGCTGTCACTTTGAAATTGGTCAGTTTGTCCTTCACTGGTAACCCAACCTCTTTGAACTGCTCAGAGTACAACAAGGGCTTCTGTTGATGAAAAAAATAGCAGATGAAACAAAGCAACAAGTAAACACTTATTGAGTACATCCAAAAGGGCAGTGTCATAGCTGATGCATATTCAAATGATAATGTCGGTAGTTCTGGAAGAGCCCCTTTCTCTATTAAGGTAAACACCTGCAAACAGATTAATCACGTTGGTAGATCTTGAACAGTGCCTTCCAATATTCACAGAGTAATAGTAGCAGGGTTGTGTTTAATAAGGCATTGTACCACATTGAAGTTTGTATTGGTTCAGTTACTGTCTGGAAATTGAGCCTATGGGAATAGTTTCCTTGGATCAAAACGTCTGGTCCCTCTCACTGCAGATCATTCCGTTTTGTAAACATTTCGAAACCGCCTACTCTTTCTGAAAATACCAAATAAGCAAAGTCCAGTAAAGGTGCAAAACTTGAAAGAAACAGCCAATGGCCATCTTGGGAAATAAGCCTTGGGCTCATGTTACATAATAAAACGATGGATGCCTTTCACTCGTCAAATAGCTGGATGTTTGTTCATACTTTTTATCATATACAGTGGAAACTGGTGACCAGAATAAGAAGCTTTTACTATGGCGGTGTCACACTCACACGCATGCTGCACACATTCTTAAAGACGAAGCACACGCGCATTTTGGTATTCCTATTGGTCGAAGGAGCCTGGAGTGCGCGCGTACTACCTGAGTGCGACTCGCGCCAGCCTGGTGCCACTGCAGAAAATGGCTGCTGCAGGATTTGTCTGTACTTTAATGGATCTGCATTCCTGGCACCAACTATAAGACGTCCATATTTTGTCTATACCTTTAATGGATCTATGGGTCTATACCCGCCGGATGTGTCTGTACCTATAATGGATCTGCATTCCTGGCACCAACTATAAGACGTCCATATTTTGTCAATACCTTTAATGGATCTATGGGTCTATACCCGCCGGATGTGTCTGTACCTATAATGGATCTGCATTCCTGGCACCAACTATAAGACGTCCATATTTTGTCAATACCTTTAATGGATCTATGGGTCTATACCCGCCGGATGTGTCTGTACCTATAATGGATCTGCATTCCTGGCACCAACTATAAGACATCCATATTTTGTCAATACCTTTAATGGATCTATGGGTCTATACCCGCCGGATGTGTCTGTACCTATAATGGATCTGCATTCCTGGCACCAACTATAAGACGTCCATATTTTGTCAATACCTTTAATGGATCTATGGGTCTATACCCGCCGGATGTGTCTGTACCTTTAATGGATCTGCATTTCTGGCACCAACTATAAGACGTCCATATTTTGGGTTGAGTGTGTTGTCTTCAGGGGCAACGTATCGGACAACGTTGTTTTCCAGAACCTGTAGAAGCGAAAAGTATTACAGAAAAAAGATCGGTAATTTTTTTTTATTTAACTGGGTTACACATAACTTTGGGGGAGAGGACCTTTATTGAGGGATTAAAAACAAGGGTTCTTATGGTAATACTATGGTTTTCTGAAGTAAAACCGCCCCGAATCTTTCAAAATCCTCTTTGCCAAAGTGAAGGAATTTGGAGGATTGAGGTTACATGGCAAAAGTGTGTTGCTGATTTCGTAGGATGCACTATGTCAAGGTCTTGGGCCAGACCTTGTGTTATGTTTGCTTAGCCATGCATAAATATAGGCCTGGATTATGCTTGAAATCCTCCGTACTGCTCCAGGAAGTCACTGGCCGAGCCTCAACATATCCACAGTCACTGCTGCAGGATTTTGCAGGATTCAGGCAGTGGTCACCCCTCCATGGACCATATTCAAGAAATAAGGGAGGAATTTGCAGGATTGAGGTTGTATTGTATGCTATTTTTCCATGAGGCCAATTGGAGGATTTTGCAGGATTGAGGCTACATCCTAGCAGAAAGGCCTAGGGAGTTAGGGTTAAGAAAGAAGGGTTCCTGTAACATTTGCGGTACCGCTACAAAAATCCGTGGAGGAGCTGTTGATACCTAAGGTTTCAATGTGATCTGCTGTCTAATTGTTCTCAACATGACAGAAAATAATAATCAGAAAATAGAAATCAGCACTTTGTAACACTAGTGATATTGTGGATAATATTGACATCGATACACTGATCCGTGGATATTGATCATGTTTTAATATTCGAATAGAATATGTAATCAACATTTGCTCTTTAAGTTTGTGTCATATTGACACTGTTTTTACTCTACTAAGCGCAACAAAAAGTGTGCCTTCAAAGAGTTCTTGATGATTTCCAAAATGTAGGAGGATTCAGTAAGGTGCCTTGGAAAAACGCCTAGGAAAACATTTTTCAAACCATAAAAGCTTCACCTGAAGTGCAGTAGCCGCGAGGCGCTTGCCCGATTTGGTCCACATTGGCACCATGCCAAGCTTGACTGCCAGCAGGCCGCACCTCTTGGACTGGCCTGGTACCCACTCCTCGCGTGGCCAGGGACCATCCTTCAGCGGGCTCGGCCCTAGGGTGTTCTTGACCCTGCTCCACTTGTTGACAAAATCTTGGAGGTCCTTGGGTACATCGTGGTCATAATCATAGTCATAATATGTCCGTCTCGGGACTGCACAGGTACATATTCTAAGGATGAAAGCACTGGAGTGTTAGTGAAATGAGAAAGAATTGTGTTCACAGAAGTGTGCCAGGCTAACATGGCTCCATAACACTTTGGTAGTCTAAACAATATCAAATAAAAAAACCATGTACATACTGAACAACTCGTTGCATCAGTGAAACAAGGTCGTAACTCCATCCTGCAACAAAGTTGTATTTTGTGCAAATACGCTCCGTGCAACTACTTCTGAAATCAGAAGGCTTCCTCCGTCTACAGACGGAGGAAGCCTTCTGATTTCAGAAGTACCGTGCAACAAGGTCGTATCTCGACGTCCATTGACTTTTTGTGAACATTAAACGACCTTTGGACATTCTGAAACTCGCGTTTCACGTAAGGCCCATTTTAGAAGATACGACCTTGTTGCACCGACACGACAAATTGTATGGGATTCCATACTTCTGAATGTATTTTTTAATTATAAAAAACTCATATTGTATTTGCTACAAAAAATGTTTACTTCCCACAGAAATTGTGCACATTTGACTATCATTCATAAGCAGTGCTCAGATTTTAAAATTATTTTTTTGTTGGGGAGGGGGGTCAACCTCTCAAGACCAGCTCAGTGACTCACAAAATGCTAAATTTGGATATTCAATGAATGATCCAAAATTACGATGTTGGGATATTTGGTATACATATTCGGCACATAGTACACTAGCCCTAATGCAAACAGGCAAACGACCAATCACGTTTAGGCCGAATAAAAAAAAAAATGTTTCTCGTCCGGGTTTTCGAAAAAAAGGAAGAAGCGGGGCTTTTTATTTTTTATTTTTTATTTGTTTCAAGATGGCCGCCATTTAAAAATTTCCTGCAATTGTCATGATTGTTGGTGTTTCCACTGTTCAAAGACACTTTTAAAATGAACGATAAGTATAGACAAGAGAACTGAACATATTTACAGTGTCATTTAGACTTGTATTGGTCTACAATTTATTTTCCGATGAATTTGTGGACTTTTTCGGTGTTTTTTTACTGCATTTTTCAAAAATAAAAAATAATAAAAAAATCCAGGCGGCCTCCAAAAAGGAAGCGGGCGGGGACGAGAAACATGGTTTTTTTTTTTTTACTTCGCCTTAGTGTGATCATGTTTATAGCTCCATGGTGTGATCGGCCGTTTCAGTAGCGTTTAACCATGGAGGAATAAGAACATGGTTTAACATCTGAACATGGTCAACAACATACTTCTGATTCTGGGGCAAAGTTAATTGGCAAGCGCGATGGGGCGAAGTGACATTGGGCAACAGGAAATGGGGCAAAGTGACCGATACCCATCATCAGTAACTGAATATTTCATTATGATCAAGATGATGGCAATAAATTTATTTGGAATTAAGTAATGAACAAAATCTGTAACAGTAACTGAAGTGTAATTGAGAAAGAGTACAAACCTTGTTAGTCTTTCCGTTATGTTTAAAATCGAGTTCTTCGACCCGAGTTGTATTACTCGCGTGATGATCATGGGGGCCGCCATCTTTGGGATTCCGCAAACATTATGTATAGTTTTATTCTATTGGACAGGTGTATCACCAGTGCAACGTTTTATCCAATCAAAGAAGACGTAGTGTTTAGCAATCGCGCGCACGCGACGGATATTTAGCACCCGACGACCATTTCATCCAAGAAAATATTGAGGGAATTGGAGTACACGGGCGACGCGACTTGTCTTAAGTTTCTGTGTAATTGTTCAGTTTGTTTATCCACTGATGGACCCAGCTCATGTTTCTCGGCTGAAGGAAGAGCAAGAGCGTTCACTGGAGGAGACGTTGGTCAGAATTAAGAAATGGTGCGTGTTAATGAACGGTGGGAATGACAATATTGGTGCGGTCCGAGTGGATGGCCTACTTTGGGCGGGGCTTGGGGGACGAGGAGGTCGGGGGGGGGGACTTTATCTCTATGTGGATGGAAATGAGGGACCTCGTTTTTAAAACAACGCATCTTTCTCTGTAGTTTGTCTACTTTTTACTTTTAAATTTTAATTACTGTGGTTTGATTTTAATTGAATTTTTTTTAATGTCTTTTTTGTTTTGTTTTTTTGTTCTAGGCTAGGCCCTAGCCTGAATTCCTCTGGCCATCACAAGCACAGCCAGAGGCATTTGCGCTAGACCGTCAAGGCCATATTTTTTTTTTTTTATCTAGGCCATATGTATATACTATCGTCAGAGTCAGTTCCCCAAAACTATGCGTTGGTCCTTTTTCAGATTTTCTATGTACTCACCTTCAATTTGTGTGTTACAACGCACGTGCGTTCCAAGCGTTGCCTGTGCAGATTATGGAGGGTCGAGGATATGTTTTCACCGGGGTAGGGGGAGGTGGGGGTTAGGGGCTGTACGACTCATCTGATATTTTACGTGTTATATAATTACGGTACATTAATTTATCCAGATCAAGAATATTTATTTCATAATTTACTTGCTCTCGTCATCCCCAATTGTTTTATACAGGTTCATTTTAAAAAAGTAATACAATGTAGCCCCTTGGTGATTTTTAATTATGTGACCAAAAAACAAAAAAAAACCTACAAGGTCCTTATTACTTTTCGTTTTGTTATATTTAAATGTTTACTTGGACGTTGTCAAAAGTAACAAAGTTACCCGTGAAGCAACATGTATAACTGATTTTTCTACTCACTACTAATGACATTTTCAAACTAAAAAAAAACCAATGCAATTCTACAGTAAGGTTAGAAAAAATTCTGGTTACCCTATTATCTACCCTATTTTTACAGCCCCTACCCTTGTCACGTCTGTTTAGGGGAAAAATTAGGAAAAAAACCTGAAAATCATCTATTACTATGTTCACACACAAAAATCCCCCCCCCCCCAAAAAAAAACCCCACCAAATTCCCTACCTACCTACCCTATTTTCAAATGCCATGTAATCGGAAGCAGAACTATTTAGGCCTTATACATTACATTGACTATCATTTGTGATACAATTTTTCATCTACATGTAATTCCATTTACAGGGAGAAGTTTGAAGACGACTACACAGCACTGCAGGACAGGCTTAGAACATTGCCCGACAAAGTCTCCCAAAACATCATGGTAATTCTTCAACAGCCACAGAACAGCCCCTTGCTCATTCCACAATTAAACAACGGCACAATTTTCAATGCCATTTTTGCCCTATAGGGACAATAAGAACAGTGGGACACTCATTGCTCAATACGAATGCAGGTGCAGTGAACAAATGAACAAAGTGCAGCTGTACAGACAGCAATGCCTGTGCATTTGTCCCTTTTGCAAGATGCACCGTGTAGAAGGCATGGGCGTCGCCAGGATTTTTCTAGGGGGGGGGGGGGCAAAGCACATTATCCCCAAAAAATCCTTGTACTTTCTCTTGCATATCCTCAATTTTATCGGGTTTTTTTCGAGGGTGAGCGGGAGACATTTACCCACCCCACCCCCATTGACACCCCTGCAGACGAACATTTTGTTAAATGTGTATTAAATTAATAGCAAATATGACTGCACAGTTTTTGTTTGTTTTCCCTTCCTTTTTTTTGCTTTTGTTTTTAGAGTGTTTTTTTTTTGCTTTTCCAGGGGGGGGGGGGGGGCCAAGCGCCCCCCCCCCTATGCCCCATGCCGGTGACGCCCATGGTAGAAGGGCTGATTTGCTTGTGAATATGTTTACTGTAACCTCAAGTTCTCCTTCCCTTGCTAGCAACCCTACCCCAAAATCATTACAAGCAGACATGCATGTTCACTGAAAAGACTTATTAACAGAGCTGGCGGATAATGAATGTGCCCATGAACTATTGTCGGCCTATATCCATTGTTCCGTAAAGGGGAAAATTAAAGTAGAGTGGCTTGCTCATGGACAAAAAGGCCTGGCTATTTACCAGGATGGAACTTCACAATTTCGAAGTATATGTATGTGTACTTTGTTTGAACCTATACATGCATTTTGAATATGGGGCTCTATTTCTGGTATTAATTTCTATTCAAACAAAGACCATTCCTCTTGGGTTTTTTTTTTCCACCAGCAACATTTTGGGTTAAAGATCTTTTGGCTTGATCCAAATCTTCATCCCTTTTTTTCATTTGCAGGTACCTTTTGGGCCAGTTGCCTTTATGCCAGGTCAGATTGTCCACACAAATGAAATCATGGTCCTGCTTGGCGACAACTGGTTTGCCGAGCGATCAGCCAAGCAGGCTTGTGAAATAATCGACAGGAGGAAAGAACGTAAGTTGAGACGCATCCCCAATAAAGCAATGTTTAAACAATCTTTGTCAACTTGTTCTGTGTGTGGTTCTGAAAAGAACCGGAGCCACACACACTCACAAAAGAGATTTATTCACATGGTGCTACCGCAAACTTATATTGTCTTACATGTAGTATCTTTCCACCATGCAAACCTTCAAATCTTATGTTTTATTGCTGGATGATTTTAGATAAAGAATGTTGGCATTTTCAAGTAAGAAATTGTTCAATCAGGCATATTGTGACTTTGAGTCATGTTTGCAAACTTAACTCCTTGAAGAGATAAGCCATTTGCGAGTTAAATTTGAATAAAATCTGGAATGCTGACTTAATCCAATACTTTGCACATTTTAACTTTGCATTCTCCAGACCAAAGAGACTGTTACTGTATCACGTGATTCGGGGCAAGCCTTATGCTAGCAACCCCCAACTCCGGCATGGTCTGGTGTCTTTGTGCCATTCTCACCCATTGTGAACAATGTATTGGTGATGAGTGTCTCTTACGTAACTATGCAAGAGCTTGCCCCAAATCATGTGATTAGAAACAGTGTCTTTGGTCTGGAGAATTCAAAGTGAAAATGTGCCAAGCATTCTGAGCAAGTCAGTGTACCAGATGTTTTTCAAATTTAAATCCCAAAGGGCATAGGTCACTCGCAAATGGCTTATTGATTCGCTGTTCAGAAACACTGCATAGTTACATTCATTGTGACGGCTTAAAAAAAACACTTAGTAGTACAGCATTGATATAGCTTTGTCAACAGCCTGCAACCCATACTTACTGATGTACATCTCTCGATTAACTAGATTTGAACAGCATGCTGTCAGACCTTGCCAAGCAGCGCCATCTGCTGGAGTCCAGGCTAGGCTTCACCTCCGAACTCAAGGATATGAGCGAGGGAAAGGGTGACCTGGTGGACATCCGGGAGGAATATGACCCTGAGAAGGAGGCCAAGTGGAGAGGTATCTGGAAATATAAGGCCACGTCCAAAATAGTTGGCTACGGCTAGCAGGAACACAGGCTTCTATGGGAAATGCGTCAGCCGCTTCCATTGATGTGTATGTGTATTCCTAGCCATAGCTAGGTATTTCTGATGTGGCCATAGATTTGCCTTTTAGGCTGTTTTTTTCCTTCAAACCACGGCTTCTCAGCTTTGGCTTCATAGGCTTCAATCTCCTGTTTTAAAGCTGTTGACTTCGGAGACTTTGGACCCGCAATTTTCTGCAACGCAAGCATCAAATTCAATAATATGTAGCCGAGGAAACTTTCAATGAAAATGAAGGCCCAGTGGTTTAGGGACTAGAGTCGAAGCTGAAGTTTGCAAAGCCAACCTTACAATGGTAGCAATTGCCACGATTGTAAACTTTTGAGTGTTCGTTAGCTGTAATTGTTGATTTTTGTAAATTTTTCTGTTTACAGAAGAACGTAAGAGGAAAAAGAGAGCAGCCGCAGCTGCAAGCAGGGAAAGTAAACCCCAAGAGGACAGTGACCCCTCCGCCCACGAGGCATCACTGGCGACTCCGCCCATTCAGAGGGAAGATCAAGCAAAACAATCTAGCATCATTGATGGTCCATTGCAAGGCGAAGATCCGAAGGATTCAAGCCCAAAGCCGGAAGTGGAGGGAAGCGAAGGAACGGTGGGCGAAAGAAATTGGGAGGCAGGGTTGACGGAAGAGGAGATTTGGATGGGCGGGGTCAGGGGGGTGATGTCAGAAGAGGAATTGTGGGCGCGGCTGGATGAGCTGGAACGGCAAGAGGAGGTGTTAGACGAGTTAGCGCTGTGAGTAGAAACCAAGTCAAACTCAACTGGCCATTATTTAGAGGATAGTTCCCATCTATTTCCAATAAGTACAGTCGTTCTTCACTAGGCCTACTTGCTGCTGTAGTACTATCATTATTAATCGTTTCTGTCAATGAAACCAAGGATTACTCAAAAGTGCCCCAGGCACTGTAGCTCGCAAGCCTGAAGAAACCTGTGGAGAGAAGACGATGAGAAGAAGTTACAGTTTTAGTGGTGGGAGGAAAAGCTCAGAAGAGTATTCTGGGGAAAACCCACAGAATCAGGCAGGGACTGAAAACCCAGGCGGGATTTGAACTCGGGTCACAGCGGTGGAAGGCGAGGAAAGTACCGCTACGCCAACCTGACTCCCCAAATCCACAAACTTCAAAAGAAGTAATCTTCATCATGCAAAACCTCAAATCGCATTGGAATTTCTAAGTTGTTATATTTGAGGGTTTTCTGCATTTCAGGATGTCTGATGGTGAAGTAGAATCAACGGATGAAGACAGCAACGAACCTCATGCCAGTAACAATGAAGGAAGGCACGTCCGATGGAGCGACGAACAGAACTCTGATAACGGGGATGATGACAGTGACCCCCAAGCCAAAGCAGCAACGATCACGTTCAAGCACACTCAACAAGCCAGTAATGATGACAAGGTATGCTGGAATGCACATGGTGACCTTTTGTAAGGAGGCCCTTTTAAATTTGACCCATTGGTCCCTGTACTGCCCCGAACCGCCCTGCCTGTTGCTTCTTTTACTGCCCAAAAGCTGCCAAGGACTCTTATGATTTTATGGCTTCATCAAGGAGTAACTACAATGAAATACAGTGCAGGAGTTATAAATGGGTTATTGCAGAACTCGGTATCCCCCCCCCCCCCTCCCCTCACAGCCACTTCTCTCTGTAAATCCACCGCAATATATTCTTGTTTCCTCCTCAAAGCTATCCAATATCGTCGCGTCAGTGCAACAAGGTCGTAACTCCATTCTGCAACAAAGTCGTATGTCGCACGAATATGCTCCGTGCAACAAGGTCGCATCTCGATGCCCATTGACTTTGTGTGTACATCCGGGTTATTTTAAGTGAGATACGACCTTTTGTCATTCTGAAACTCGCGTTCCACGTACGGCCCATTTTAGGACATACGACCTTGTTGCACAGACACGACGATATTATATAAATATCACACTGTTGTTGCCATGGATCGACGAATCAGAAAAGAGTATTCAAGTTCACTTGGGGTCAAGTTCATTTGGAGTCAGGTTGGCGCAGTGGTTACTGTCCTCGCCTTCCACTGCTGTGGTCCGGGTTCGATTCCTGTCCCGGTCTACATGTGGATTGGGTTTTCAGTTCATACCTGATTCCGGGGTCCGCTCATAAGTCCGATGCCTCATAGGTCCGACGCCTCATAGGTCCGACGCCTCATAGGTCCGACAGAATCGCATCCCCTAACCAAAAAAAGGCTCATAAGTCCGACGCCTCATAGGTCCGACGCCTCATAAGTCCAAAATTTCGGACTTATGAGGCGTCGAACCTATGAGGCGTTGGACTTATGATACGGCCCCCTGATTCCGTGGGTTTTCCCCAGAATTTTGAATATTCTTCTGCAGTTTTCCTCCCACCTCCAAAACTGTAATTTCTTCTAATTGTCTTATCTCTACAGGGTTCTTTCAGGCTTTCGAGCTACAGTACCTAAGGCACTTTTGAGGAACCATCGGTTATTAGAAAGATTCTTTTTTTAAATTAAATAAAGATAAATTTATATAGAACAACCAGTATAAACATCTGTTGGACTCTTGAAAACATTCAGATCTAGTTTTGAGATGTTTCTTTAATTGTTTTGCAGGTTTCCTTGGAATCATCTACCTCAGGTATTAACCCCACTGAAATCCCAACAGCTGCAGTGAGCCCAGCTGACATCTACAACCAGTATGTGTCACTACCAGCTCAGAGTCCAGAGGGAGCAACTCCAATTACCGAAACCGCCCCTGATAACCACAGTCAGCCTCTGAAATCTATTCTCAAGCACAATTCTAAATCCCATCTAGTGAGAGGAGAGAAGGGCGGAGAAGGGATGCAAAGAAAGGAGGCCAAAAATCCAGTCATTCTGCCTTCACCACTCTCGGTGAGTTCCTATCCTGTTCATTTAATGCAAACATATCAACATGAAACGTTCACAAAAACCATTAAAAATCTAATGTTGAATAGGCCTCAGCTGTTCATAAGATGCTATTTGTGTTGGGGTGATGTAAGTTCAATTTTTAAAAGAAGAAAACGTTCAGGTTTAGAGGTTGGACAAAAATTTTAAAAACCTTGAAAGATATTCCAGAGAAAACCCACAGATGCAGGTAGGGACTGAAAACCCAAGATCAAAGGCTAGAGAAGTACCACTGCACCATGCTGGTTTTAAGAAGAAATCAAATCATATCAATTTCTGTCACATGAATTGGTGGTCGAGTGGTAAGTCGCCTGCACTAGTAAGCTGGCGGTCATGGGTTTGAGTCCCACCCAAGTTAGCCTGTGAAATTCTTTTCTCACAAGGCCCTCGGTGAACAGTGTTTAAGAAATCACGTCCGTGAAAGGAAAATCCAATATTGAATTGAGCCAACTCTTATCAATTTTGTTAAAATGCAGGCGTTTTCAGGTCAGGTGACTGAACGAGCCGACGCATCGGCCAATCAAGACGCAGCTGTAGTGGTTCCACCAGAGAGTCTGGAAACAAAATCTGCCCAGCCGAAGAGGGTGTCTCGGTTTAAGGCAGCTAGACAGCAGCAGAGGTGACAGGCCAAGGATGGAAGCTAGAAGCATGTGACAGTGTCATCTGTACTTGCAGTAATGAGGATTCCTATGTTACGAGAAGGCACTGTATGAGTGGCTAACTCGGCACGGCCATGTGACGAGGGTCATGTGACGAGGGTCATGTGATACCAATCCAAGAGAGTCACAAGTCGACAGGAACACACTGGAAATCAATGGAAACTGTTAACGTTTCAACCCACATAATGATATTGGAGTCTTATATAGCGCACGTATCTACCAACAATTAGGTACTCAAGGCACTGGAGATTATGTCTATTATTAAAGAAAGATAAATAAACTTTATGAGAAATATGAGACCCATTATGTAGCACCTTATAATGGTTTACAAGATGCTGCGGCGCATATTGCAGCCACTGCCAGAAACACTGGGGCAAACCTCTTCTCTTAGCAACAAGTGTTACTGATGGGTTCTTTAACGTGCATTACACAACACACGGGACCTACGGCTTTACGTCCCATCAGAAGGACGAAGCAATAATGGTAATGTGCCTTGCTCAAGAGCACAAGCACCATGTCCCCATGGTCAGGATTCGAACCCATGTACCACGGCACACAAGGCGAACGCCGTAACCATTGGACCATAGCACCCCACTAAGCCATTATACGGCTGCGTCCACAACTACATTGAAACAAGCTTACAGTAGACAAAGCCATAGGTCTGGAGGCCTGTTTTAGACAGGGCAGTGTGTATAAAAGAGTGATACATTTAGAGGAAAAAATATTTAAAATACTAGCTCCTATTTTGTTTAATAATAATAATAATTGATATACGCTTAAAGAATGAATATTTCTCAATACAATGCTGTTTTCCTTAACTCATTTTGTCACCTATAACTACCTCCAGAGATATAGACAGTTAATTAAAAAGGGATGATGTGTCAATGTGGTCCAATTTGCAGCAAAGTGGATGGAAGGAGATCAACATGCTGCAATCTCTCCGTTGGCCAACTTACCTATTGTTCTTTGCCAATCAATAGTTAGTTGGAACCTAATCCATTTTTTTTTGTATATTGATGCAATCAACTCAATGTGTGTCATTATTTTTATTTGAAGAAGTACACACAGTGAAGAAAATATAAAGATTAAAAGATTGAAAGTAATTCAGTAACATTTGCTTGTTTGCTTGAGTTACGTAGCTGAGAATGAAATCAATTCCTAGAGCAGAAAGTGGACAAGTCTGAGTAGCACCCGTTATCCACGGAGCCCAGACTCCTGTCTAACGTCTGATCAAAGCACGCAGATTTATGTGATCTCGCATCTCAGCCAATCGGAGTCGACTTTACTTAATCATGACGTCATTTCATTCCCAAATCAGGACTAAACGTTTGATTAGTCAATTCGAATGCAGTGTTTTGTAAAGCAACAACAGCCGGGTGCGTTATCACGGGGCTTTTTAATCCATTGTCTATGACACGCAACAGGCGAATGACCGAAGACCCCATATAGAAAGCGCCCGGTGATTGATCAAAATTAAGAGGCGGGGTCTTGCCTAATTAATCAGCGAATCTGCTCACATAGACCCATGGCATTCACCATGGGACGGGGGACGAACCTGTGTTCACAGGAACGGAGTGCCCATCTCTCTTTTGAAGCGATTGGGCCAGACTCAAGTCCATGAAATGCTGCATTGGGGGGATCACCACACCTCTTCCACAGCGAGTCTGTTACCTTCCCATCATTGAATAATGCCGGTAGCCCTTTAACACCTGGGTTGAGAGGGGTAATTGAGGTAAAGCGCCTTACTCAAGGGCACAACACACATGGCCACGGCAGGGCTCGAACCCACAATCTCACGATCATGAATCCTGTGCCCTACCACACGTGCCACAAGTGGACCAAGCGGAAATTGACATGCTTCAGTGAATCTAATCCCTTCCGCACCCCCCCCCCCCGAAATAGGAAAATCATTCATACAAATTATGTACCAAATGCTTACTAACCCCCCCCCCCTCCCCAGATCTGCCCCTGCTCTTTCATCATATTTCTTTTTCTTTTTTTTATGTATCTCATAACAGCGCAGATGTTGGATTTTTAAAAAGAGTTTTATTTTGAGGAATTTTCTGTGAATTTGAAATAAACCGACAGATTGATTTCAAAATGACACACCAAGTGTGTTTGTCACTTTATTTATGACACATTGCATGGTATGGTCTGTGAGATTTTAAGATACGTACAACAGTGATAAAACTTAAAACATTTTCCTGAAGTCACTTTGATTCTCTATAATGGGGACGTCTTTGAAGTATGCAAGGTTTGCAAGTACATGTGATCTGTGTCTGTACGTCTCCCTTGTTAAAGTTGCACCACAGTGTTTCAAACAGCATATTCCTATGAACATCTTCATCCCTTAAAAATTCGTTAAAGAGCCAGTTTCCCTTGAAATTACAGTTAACTAAATTTTCACGGATTTTTCAACATATTAAGCCAGATTAGGTGTCCGTGAAAACATCCTTAAGAAAGTCCTTTGTTTACCCATGGAGATAGACCCAGTGTACCGTTATGTACACTTGTACAACCAAAGATAATCCTCAGTGGCCCGAGTCATTAAAAAAAACCGTGAAAATACCCTTACATGATTAGTCCTATACAAGCCCCATGTAAATGTCCGTGAAACATCTCTTAAAGATCTTTTCACAGAGAAATGGACTTTTAATGAAAATTTAAGGGATCAGATGTTCTAGAAGGTTGGCTCATACTTCACAGGAATGCACAGTGAAGCTTACATCAATAAAATAATTACAGCAATATTTTACGGAGTTGCAATGTGTTAAACTTTAGCCAATTCACAGCACCACGCCACTTTGACGCCCACATTTCTTGTTCATTTCCACATGAATTATGAACCCGCCTTTAATACACAGAACGGCAACAAAAGTTTTGTTAATCATTTCCCTGCATTTTTGAAACATATTCGTATAGTCTATGATTTGTTTGACAACGTAAAAAAATAAAACTCCCTTCAGTTTTAACATATCGTTCACCTCATTCCAGGTCACAAGGAGTTCTAAACAATTTATTCTCAAATATCTTAATTAGAAAGTATTTCTTGTGAAATACATCTTGATCTCAGAAACAAAATTTGGGACAAAATTTCAACAATGAAAACAAATATGTCTAGGACCACCCATTTATCTTGTCTTGCCAACTGTGTCATGGACATAAATTGAAGCTGTGATGTTTAATTTGAGGCTTTGCATGTTGGAGACACTGATGAATGAAAGGTCTGCGGAAACAACATGTGGGAATAATTTCTCAAAGAGAACGGTTTTGAAAAGAAACGGAGGTATAAACTGTGATAGTTTGGTGCAAATCCTCCAAAAGATGTAAAACGTGGGTTTTTTAGGAAATGGATGAAAGTAACTTGCACAAATAAATATTAATTACACAAGCTCACCGATATTTCCAATTTAGAAAGTCTTTTGCTCAAAAATTATTTTGAGGTAGACAAGGACAAACTTTGAGACGATAGATATGACTTTAAAACTTGAGTGGGTAAATTAAATTAAGATATTTAATAAATAACGGATGTTTTACGCACTCCTTGTGCCTATTGGTAAACAAGTCAATCAAGGCATAGTACCTCTAATGAATAAAAAATAATTCACTTCGAATAAAAAGCCACAAAAAAATACACCTACTCAATGTTACAACAGATTAGCATTACAAGCGTTCATCTACATGAACATCTACATGTATCTATTTTATGCGATCAAGCTAAATGAGTCGTTTGTCGACCCTGGTCAATTTTTTTTTATTACAGATTTGAAAGGAGCACAATCTCAGCATTACTTCTGTGAAAACCGCATGCTGATACCACCTTTAGTTAACAAATTATGGAAGTCGGAACACCAAGAGATGTGATGAAGTGGCCCTATTTGAAATGAAAATTCCCGACAAACAACTCATGTAGCTTGATCCCATCGCATATTTGTAAATGTGGATGTACATGTACGTGCATATTTAACACGTTACGGAGCACCAATTGGCAATACATACATCAAACATACAAACAAAAATTACAGTCTAACGCTGCTCTCAGGCCTTTTTTTTTTAAAGATAATTTAATATATTCTATTAAAACAAGAACTTTTACAACATTAATAAATTGCCACCGAGTAAATACACAATTACAGTGCAGCAAGTCGAAAGGTTAAGTACTGTACCAAACAATCTTTTACAGTTAAAACTTTATAGATAGAATGGACCACGGTTATCTGTGCATTTTTTTTAAGCAACAGAAGTGCTCGTAATCTAAAGACAGGTGCTTAACAACGAACCTGATCATCAATTTTATCTTTTGTGGGGTGCTGTGGTCCAATGGTTACGGTGTTTGACTCGTGTGCCATGGGAACATGGTGCTTGTGCTCTTGAGCAAGGCAAATTACCATTATTGCTTCGTCCTTCGGAGGGGACGTAAAGCCGTAGGTCCCGTGTGTTGTGTAATGCACGTTAAAGAACCCAGTGACACTTATCGCTTAGAGAAGGGGTTTGCCCCGGTGTTTCTGGCAGTGGCTACAATATGCACTGCAGCACCTTGTAAACCCTTGTAAGGTGCTACATAATGGGTCTCATATTTCTCGTAAACTTCATTTACCTGTCTATAATAATAGACATAATTTCCAGCACCTTGGAGTACCTAATTGTTGGTAAATACGTGTGCTATATAAGACTCCGGTATTATTATTTATTATTATCAAGTTTGAGAAAACACGATATTCTGGATCTCGATTTCACTTCAAAATTTCGCCGAGTCACATTTTGCCAAGTCACATTTTGAACTGCGCCCACTCATGGCACAAGCCTGAAATCAGCATTCAGGGCATTCTCTGAACCGATAAATAACAGCAACTGTGTGCGTGTGCGCCGTGTCAGCGCTAGCACCCATTCACGGATTCGCGAAACTACAAACACAAATTTCCAAAAATGTGTCAATTGACATATCTTTGGAAATGACCACCTTTCATTGTTTTCTACCCGGGAGTTTAGTTTCATTACAAGTAAGCTTTTTAATAATAATTTAATCAGCTACTTTTTGGATAGCAGCAAATGGTCCACTCGACCTTAAACCACAGAAGTTCTATTAACCAGTTCACGCCGGGAATATTTTGACAAGAACGGGAAGAGGCGCGGGGTTACTTTTCACTCGACCTCAAGCCAGGCGGGTTGAAGCCATCACCCTCAGGCAGCACACTCAGATTTCCGGCCTCGCTCGCTGCGAGCGGGTCACTGACAGATATTTTGCAACCTCGCTCACTGCGTGTTTATCCATCATCCTTTCCGAAAACCGCAAAATATTTGCGTGGGTACATGTCATCCGGCTCGAACTGGTTAATCACTTAGACATTCGCAACTCAGAATCCAACTATAAAATGGCTTCTCCACTGGTGGAGAAGCCATTCCAGTAAAACCTATTCAAAGATTTTTTTTTTTTTTTCAAACTACGAGTTGCAATTTTCACAGTTGTAAGAAAAGCCATGCCCATCCCGTTCGTTAGTGACTTTGTCATACACGTGCACACCACTGATTACAAGCGCCCATTGGATAAACGCTCAAGTTGCGTTAGCATCCGGTTCCAATGGTTCCGATGCTACATAATGGCCAGTGGGCGTGGTTTAAACTGACCTGACATCACACTAACGATCCAGACAAAGGTGGCTTCTTTGATGCTTAAGGCCATATTTTCTGTTTTCAGTTTGAAACCTTCCACAACGTTTTCTTGTAGTAGAAAATAAAATAACCTCAAGGATACAATTGAGTAAAGGCAACAACTTGTTACTGGAATATGCATCTAACACAAAGCAACGTACATGCGGTGAACAGGTGAAAAAGCCTCAGGATTGATGAATTGAAGAAAAAAAAAGATACCGAAAACTGAACCAGATAGACTCTGTGCATACGAACAGTCAAAGGCCCTCTGTGACCACTTCGGAGAGCCACAGTGCGAAGGACACCTACCATGTGCGCATAGTACGGGCAACTAAAGTATTCTGCACAGCATCTTTTCGCCCGAGCGTCAGGTGTCGTTGTCAGCAGGGCATTCAAATCTACTTTCCAGTGGTCTTCCCCAGCTCTCCCATTGTAATCGTTGAGGGGGTACTTGCGCACCGAGTTCCTAAGAGGGTGAGATCTACATTTTACTGTTCTATATACTGAATACATAAACTTACACAAGAAAATTACACGAATGCTGAAATTTCTCTTAAAATATCAAAAATTGTCTCTCCCAATAAAAAACTTTCCTTAGCCATTGCCATTACAGGCCAAATCAATCAATAAATAAAACAAACTATTATCTGTTCTTTTCCACAATTTTTGTCTGTCAGTCAAGGGAATCTGATTTGTTTACTCCCTTGGGAAAGGGTGTTTTCCCCCTTAATCCATGAAAATCCAAATCAGCAAGAATACTGAATTTGTAGTATTTCTTAAGTGGATTCAAGACTGTGCTGCTGATGAGCCTGTATTATTTCACATAGTAAACATGGTAAAGCTTAATATACCAGTTCTGTGTAAAAGCATAAAAATAAGCCCAATGTTGTAGTCGAGTCTATCACAAGTCCAGTCACAAGTAAATCACAAGTCCAGTCACAAGAAACAGTGGATGAACAATAAAGGAATGCCTTTGTCAAAGCTCACTTGAATAGCTTGGGAGTTGAATTGGGACTGGAGGACTTGTGATGGACTTGCAGGGACTTGTGATGGACTCGGCTACGACATTTACATGTGCATTTACATGTCATACGGGGAACCAGGTATCCTATTGAAGTAAAACATGGGTACCCGGCAGTGTTGTTGTACTCGTACTCGGTACTCGTACTCGAGTGCTACTCAAGTACTTTTTTTGGAGTACTTGTATTTGTACTCGTACTCAAATGTCATAGTACTCGTACTCGAAATGATGTACTTGTACTCGGGCAGCAAAGTACTCGTACTCGACATGTCGAAATTGTACTCGATCATCAAAGTACTCGTACTCGAATAGCAGTACTGGGTCTGCGCCAATTGCACACAATGAACCATTTGCCATATGACTATATTCAGAAATAAAAGTACTTGTACTCAGTACTCGGAAGTACAGTACTCGTACTCGTACTCAGAAGTACTCGTACTCCGAGACCTGTTCTTGTACTCGGAGGTACTCGTACTCGTACTTATACTCGGTAACCTAAGTACTCGGCAGTACTCGGTACTCGGAAAAAAGTACTCGACTACAACACTGGTACCCGGTTACCCGTAAAAGAAACCCAACCCCAAAATTCAATTAATATACATAAACATGAAATCTGTTTTGTTTTTTCCATTTAGCCTGGTTTTCATTTTGAAATTTCTCCACCAATGACATTTGAAACCTTTCTTTTTCATTGTCTGAGAAGTTCCTAAGTAATTTGAAAAGTTGGTCACAGTACCCGATCCATAATTTGGAGGATACAGCAAATTTCCTCACATAAGTACCCAGTAAGGTTGGATTAATCAAGATCACGTTAGTCCCTTTGATAATCGATATGAGTGAGACACGCTGATACCGAGAGCGCTAGTTGTGGACTGCTTGCTGCAATCAGGCATCGTGACATCAAATCTAGAGGACCCCCTGTAATGACAAACAAGAACGTGGTTGAATTGTCAGGCGTCATTTGCAGAGGTACTACCTGTATCAGCAGTAGTACAATGGATTCGAAAAATAGAGCTGCCTTTTTGTGTTCTTGGGCAAGACACTTCACTACAATTGCCTCTCTCCGCCCAGAAACATGAATGGGTGCATATTAAATGACACCTGAGTTCCAGTGCTGCCATCGGCCCATGCTAAGTTGCAAGTCTCCTCGTGTCAGGCATGCAACTGGGAATTTAGGAAAAACGAGGAAACTCCAAACAACAGAATACTTTGTACAGTAATTTTTAAATTTGCAATGGCATTCACGAGAAGTAAAAAACGACGAAATCAGTGGATCTAAGGAAAAGTTGCGTGCCTGTCGTGTAGAGACACAATTGGTTTGTGCATATGATGCTTGTGTCTTTGGGAAAGACACTTTACTACAATTGCCTATCGTCGCCAAGAAAAAAAATAACCAGGTATAGAGGTACCTGTGAGAGCAGAGTACAGTTTCTGCTGATTCTAAACTTCTGCTTAAAACTGATCTCATCAGTGGCCTGATGAACATGGTGAAGTGCTTTGAGACATTTGTATGAATTGCTATCAAAACACCACAGTATTATTGATATTAATACTTGAAACTTTGATCAAGTTTCACCTTTGGGGTCGATGGTGACCCCTCCAGCCTCTCGGAGTATGATATCACCAGCAGCCATGTCCCAGCAATGGATGCCATGCTCGACGTACACATCGCCACCGCCCCTTGCTACCTGACATATGTTCAGGGCTGCCGAGCCTAGCGATCGAACACTGCAAACGTAAAAAATAGACAACACATAAATTGCATTCAGCGCACGTTATCTACCAACAATTAGGTACTCAAGGCGCTGGAAATTATGTCTATTATTAGAGACAGGTAAACAAAGTCCATGAGAAATATGAGACCCATTATGTAGCACCTTTATAATGGTTTACAAGGTGCTGCGGCGCATTAAACAGCCACTGCCAGAAACACCGGCACAAACCCTTTCTCTTAGCGAAAAGTGTTACTGGGTTCTTTAATGTGCATTACACAACACACGGGACCTACGGCTTCACGTCCTATCCGAAGGACGAAGCAATAATGGTAAAGCGCCTTGCTCAGGAGCGCAAGCACCATGATCCCACGGTCAGGATTCGAACCCATGTACCACGGCACATGAGTCGAACACCGTAACCATTGGACCACAGCACCCCATACTGCTGATGTCCCCTACTGTGAGGCAGCCCCTAATTCGTGGTGCACTTTATTTTTTCGCATATAGTGCCTTAGTACAGCAATTTTTCTCCTCAAATTTCATAGTAAGTGAAACTTTGTCGAGCTCTCAACATTCCCGTTTATAAATCTAGAGTTTACCTACCCGTTACAAAGTTAACAGAACAGTTTTCTTTTGAAGTACACAAGCATGCCCTTTTCAAATGCGCCCAAAAATAAGAAAGTAATTTTGTGACAAACCTGTAGTTGGGTATGTGAGTGGAGATAACGATGGTTTATCAGAATTTGTCAATTCTAAAGAATTTCATGAATGTTTAACTTGGGATTTTCTGAGATTTGGTCAAGTGCGCCACTTTAAGGAACAAATTTTGGGATAAATTTGTGCCCAATTTCCGGACGCCATCGATTTTGAATTCGGACTAAATTTTATGACACTGAAATTGTTCACAAGGGTTCAACAGCAAAAAATATCAAATTGCCAGTATTTTATTGAACGAATATGAAGTCTGTCAACAAAGAGGTTCGGCAACACTGCATGAGGAAAGTCGAAATGTTGAAGTGCGCCACATTAGGGCAAAGAGCATTTGCCTCTTTAGCAAAGAGGATTTTGAAGGATTAAATTTGTGGAGCTTGTCAATGATTGCAAAGAAATCAGAGTCTGTTATCATGTATCTACAGTAGACTAATCCATTAACAATTGAGCAGCATGCCTTCCCCTGATAACTTTTTGGTATTGCAGTCGAACATAGTGCAGTGAGGACTACCGGTATGTTGGCAAAATTTCAGAACATGACTATCAATGTACATGGCTTGAACATTCCTTTTCTAGCATAATTCAGGCCTATATTTATGCATGGCTGAGCAAAAACAACACAAGGTCCGGCCAAAGACCTCGACAAAGTGCATCCTTTGAAATCAGTAATGCAATTTTTCCATGTAACCTCAATCCTCCGAAATTCCTCCACTTTGGCAAAGAGGATTTTGAAGAATTCAGGGCAGTTAGGGTTAATTCAAGTCATTTGATGAAACTCAAAGAAAGCTAAATTTGTCTTTGGTGAAAGACACGATGGGACAATTTCTCCTGACTCAAAGGGAAAGTGCATGGATACGAACGCCATCTTGGATACTTAGAGTGCCGCGCTTGCAGACAAAAACTGCTATAATGAAGGACTGCTACACCAAACAAGGTTTTGTCATGTTTGTGGACCCCATTTTCATTAGGCCTACAGCTGCGTTACTGTATTAACCCTAACCCCTTGGGTAATTTTACTAGAATGTATCCTGAATCCACCTAAATCCATCAATTTTTCCATGCAAAAAAACGTTGATGGCCAGTGAGTCCATCGGAATCCACCAGTTAGCCGGGAGTAAATTTGTTGAGATCCTGAATCCATCAAAGTCCCCCAACTGCTTAATATGGAAGTATCCTGAATCCATCAAAATCCTGCAGTACCGCTCAGGCTTCATGTCCTGAATCCATCAAAGTCCCCCAACTGCTTAATATGGAGGTATCCTGAATCCATCAAAATCCTGCAGAACCGCTCAGGCTTCATGTCCTAAATCCACCAAAATCCTCCCAAACAGGGGTGTGGATTTTGATGGATTCAGGTACATTAGGGTTAAGTTCTGTTACTACAAGTACTGTAATGCGGATCGTGGTAATGCGTAACGCGGTGTTTTTTTTAGATACTTACCCGTGTACACCTTGCTGGAGGATGGAGCTGATGTTCTGCAGCTTGGTTTGTAGATGGGCACTCACACGACTGCTGCCGATCTCAACCAGAGCTAGACACTGGCTTATATCTGCCAACAGAAACACGACCAGGAAAGGCTTAAAAGGAGCGTGTAAGACGATTTTTTGACTTAAATACATTTAAAACAGCTCTCTTAATTGCCATGTAACTGTGACTTTCCACCTCCTTTGTAGCAGTAAAAGGGAGAAATTTCAACATTTGAGTTTTTATGCTAATAAAAATGTCCATATTCATGCGCCAAAGTGTGATGTCATTCAAGGCAGAACAGTATTGTTTCTATAGCTTTGTGTACAAATACAACTTTTGACCTTGTTGTTTGGAACAGCTGATAGGCTTGCCATTGCAGTATGCCCCCTGGCCCTTGATCGCTGTAAACAACTCGTCCAGGATAGGGTTGTAAACAACACCGACCACGTTCTCCTTACTGACGGAAAGACCAATGGAAACCGCCACAAATTGGAAGCTGAAAAACAAAAACGGTCAACTGTGGTAGTGGCGGATTAGTCAGTGTATTCACCACAAATCTCAGCTCGGAAAGAATGTTGCAACCGGACGCCGCTTTTTTCTTCATATATCTTCTCCATGAAGGTCAGTCATTGCAAAAATGACGATAAGACATGAATCTGGGACTGAGAAACATTTCCAATTTTGTTAGGAAATACTTAGAAAATGTTACTGAATGTCCGTAGACTTTGTACACAACCGCTGAGGTGGCGTCAGGTTGTAACATTCCCTCCCTCAGCTCTTTAGGCCAAAAAAAAAGAGTCTCCGTTTCTGGTATGGAGCTTACTCCAAAAGTTGTGCGGCGGCGCGTTTTTTTGGGTTTTTTTTCACTTTTTTTCCCTTCAAATGTCGGTTGATGACTGCAAATGGTGCCCGACTAAATTGAGTGCAAAATGTATTGGAGCCCAGAGAGGCCACATAAAGCTTACACTCGATCGTAACCCCATCTAAAAACATGTTAATATTGTGCAGCAGCAGGATTCCAGTCAAACCAGTGAGTTTGGCAGTTTTGAAACATCATCTTACATTGAAAAAAAAACTTTTTAATTTTGCCGACGGGCATGGCTACGGCGATGCGCGCATACCAGAAACCTGAGATTTTTGGGGGGCCTTACCTACATGTGCTGTTGTATACAGGCACAGTACAGACACGTACCTATGTACAAAGTTTGTTGTGCCATCTACGGGATCAATAATCCACGTTGGGTTGTCTGTCAGTTCACAGTGAACACCGGCGGCAGTTGTCTCCTCACCTATAAAACTGAAAGAAAAAGAGGAAATCATCTATTTAAGGTCTTTTGGGTTGCAAAAGGGAAAGATACGTACCAGGTATGGGCTCCATGCGGGAGCAAGAGTTTGGGGACTCTATCTCATACACAGTATTTCGGACTAGGCTCGACCTAGCCCCATTAATGTGGCCTATTAACTGGACTACCTCCGTAAACATCAAACATAGGCCACACATCCACATGTACAAAAACGTGTCTCACTTTGCCAAATTTTGATTTTCCCATTTAGGCTTAGTTTGTAGGGTTTTTTTTGCTTTAGAAGCATACTCACCCTCTTTATAGGCTAATCAGAAAGTGCTGCCTTTTTCAGATGTCTAATTTTTGTGAAATTTCATGTTTAAATTTTGATACGCAAACGTGTGCAAATGAATCTGGAAATTTCACGAAAAATAGACATCTGAAAAAGGCAGCACTTTCTGATTAGCCTATAAAGAGGGTGAGTATGCTTCTAAAGCAAAAAAAACCCTACAAACTAAGCCTAAATGTGAAAATCAAAATTTGGCAAAGTGCGACACGTTTTTGTACATGTGGATGTGTGGCCTATGTTTACGGAGGTAGTCCAGTAAATTGGCCACATTTATGGCGCTAGGCTCGACCGTGCTCATCTTAATTACCAGTGGTCTGGGAATTTGCTTCGAAGGAAGGAGATGATGAGTTGTTCCACTTTCTGGTCGGTTTCGGTCACCAGGTCGGCTGGGGAACTCTTCATTTCAACGGTCTTCTTGCTCTGAAAGGTGGCTCGGATTTCCTGAAACAACGTGGAGAACAAACAGAGAGAGGAATTATATACTTGTTAACATGAAAAATTGCTTAATCATTCCAACAGTTTTAATGAAATATATTAAGTAAAACCAAGCAATTTATAATGCTGTAGCTCAGTGTAACATAGTTGAACTGTCTAATGATTTTCGAAAGCAAAACTGGGAAAAAATGTCGCAACCTGACGTCACTTCCACGATTATGAACAAAGTCTATGGAGAGTGTAGAAAATTACACAGAAAGTATTTCCTAACAAAATTGGAAATGTTTCTCAGTCCCAGATTCATGTCTTATCGTCATTTTGGCAATGAATCACCTTCATTGGCATGATTGGAATGATTGATATATGAAGAAAAAAGGGACGTCAGGTTGCAACATTTTTCCCGAAACTGCTGTACGTGCTCTGTCGCACACAATAAATTACACGGCATTATCATTATGTTAAATTAAACGTACATATGTATTAGAGGTTAAAAGGTAAATATTCATATGACGAGAAAAGAAAATGATCTATGATTCTTTACCTGTTGAACTACGATAATTTGCATTCAATTAAAGCTGTTATTAGCTGTTACCACTAATATGGAAAAAAATGACAATCAATAAAATTTAGGGCTGGGTAATTCCAGCTAAATTCAAGCTAACAACTCACAGTCACACAACATGACAACTCACTTATATAATTATAATGTATGAACTATGAAGGCTATCCTACCTCCCCAGCCTTTTTAGCAATCTCAACTGCAGCGCAAAGATACTCTTGATACAATTCCTTGTCCCCCTGTAATTCCTCCATAATGAAAAGGCAGATGTTTTGACAGCTTGGTAGGCACGAAGAATCGTGAAAATGTAAGTATCAAAACAAGACTTGAAAGAGCCGCAACAATCGACGCATGGGGGCGCTGTTTACGACTGACGGTGATGTCGAGCGCAATTTGAGTCCCCGCGCAAGTTTAAACTTGCGCACGCAAGTTTAAACTTGCGCGAGGGACTCCCGAAACACGCAAATTACACTGCGCCATTTTAATTTGCCTGCGCACGTTACAACTTGCGCAAAGGTGATCGCAATTTGAGAACCTTGCGGGCGGGATTTTCATTGATGAAGAAAAAATGTTCAAAACACGAGTACATGGAGAAATTAATTAATAAATAATGGAATAAATTAATGAACAAAGAAATAGATAAAAAGGAGAATTCAATTAGCGTCAATGAAAAGAAACATTGAGATTTAGCAGTGCTTATCAGAGAAGTTTTTACGGGGCAGGGGCGGGGAAGGGACCTGGCAAGCAACCAATAAGCACACTAGCGGGGATTGCTTGGAAAGTGTACTGAAGTTGTTCAATTAAAAACATACAATTAAAAACATAATTAATTTAGCAATTAATTAATTGGACGGTACAATAATTCATATTGTTTAAAAAAAAAATACTTGGCATAACATTTCGAGCGCTGCATGTGTACACTTCAAAAATGCATAATTTCAAAAAAAAATATGAACGCATTACTAATTTAATTAATTAATTTAATTTATTTTATTACTTTAACAATTATTTTGTTTGCAGGCTCAATAATTCATAATGAATTTTTATATGCTTTAACTTAAAAATGCTATGCATATAAGATGGTAATTATTTAAAAACTTTAAATATATTTATTAATGATTAGTTAATTAATATAACGTATTAATTTAATTAATAAATTTGACTTAATGAATAAATATGTTATTAATTAACAAAAATCACAATGAGCCATAAACAATGATGCAAAGTGCATAAATTGTTTGCATTACTACCCCTAGTTAATGCTTTTAATATATCTGAACCTCTACACAGTCAACCTCATTAGCATAATACTGTTAATAAAATGTTTCAAAAAAGGCATTTAGGCATTGTCTCACGAAGCACAGTGGTGCTATTAATCGGAGACAATTAATGTTACATATCTGAATGAGTTTACCCGGAAAAAAAAATAGAGCAAGAGCCAGGGGTCATTTATTTTTTGGAAAAAAAAGACAATGAATGTAAAAATGGCCCGTATTCTTCTCAGTGACGTGCATCGTCGAGTTGTGCACAATCTGTTGGTTGTGCATCGACATTCAACGGCCGTTGGGTCAGTAGTACGTACGTTCTGCGTACACAGTCCATTTCCGATCCGATAGCTGTTGCATGTCCTAATCACTGCTAATGTGACGTCACTTATATGCTCCTGGTATCGAGGTCCAGCGCCAGGTAACCATAAGACTAGCCAATTCGAATTCCCCAAGGTGTACCCTTTCCAAAAATACCCACTAAACACTTCGTAATTACCAAAAAAATAAATGACCCCAGGCTCTTGGACTAAAATAGTTTAGCGGCTTTGCATGCATGGGGATAATCTATAAAGTGCGCAAGTTTAAACTTGCGTGCGCAATTTGTAGCAAGGAAATTAATGCACGCGCAAGTTTAAACTTGCGTGCGTGCAGGTTTAAACTTGCACGCGCAAGTTTAAACTTGCGTGGAGGACTCAAATTGCGCTCGACAGTGCTATCGATAAAAGCGGTTTATGGTTGCAGACCAGTAAACAAACTTCCATAGACATGGTAAATGCTCCCACTTCAGAAATTCGGGAAAAATACTCACAACTCTCCAAGGTGTTCGAGACACACATCAAATTAAAGCATATTTCGTCATCTTTCATTCTGTTTTCGATTTTGGGGGATGACTTTTAGGAGAAATTTCTAGCCGAAGCTGATCACCCCTGAAAATAGTCCTGAAGCCCATCGCCATTTTGAAAAACGATGCGTACACTCCATTGCAAAATAGAGCGCTATAAGGGCCCCAATTTCATCCAAATTGAACGGAACTACAAGCTCACCGTCCTGTGCACACACGCACACATCCAGCTCGTTTTTACTATACCCACGAGGACCTGATCATTTCCTTCTTTTGTTCCCTTTTGTTTGTACTTTTCTCGACAGCTCCCATAATAGGTTTGTAGTGACGAAATTCTCCCGAGGACCTGGGCCCAGCTGGTCCTCGGCCCCATTGAAATCGCACACACCCCATTGTCCCAAGTCCTCAGTCTGAATGGATAACCAATCCACACCCACATATGCTATCCACACCGTCAATCGTGGACGCTTAATTGTCCATCTTAGTAATAGGCTAACTTTTCAGGAAGAATTCCATATGTTTTGTACACGACCCCAATATCGCGGACGTATGCTGGGAATCGCGGACGATATTGTTCTCTTTTGTTCTCCGGCATTTTTGTCCACGGTTTGAATGCCTGAACACGCCCACACACACATTTTCACTGAGGCCGTGGGGGAGGGGGAATTGGATATTTATTAAATAGCCGTTTTTCGAAATCGGAGTACAAACGCTTTCAATGCATTGTTTTTATGTAAGGTTAAAGGATCGATCGACGTAAGCGCGCCATTTTAAATTGAAATGTTACCAGTACTTCCATTTCATTATGGGGATTAGATCGGGAACTTAACTTTCCTTGCAATCTTGACAACCTTTGTAGTTTGAACGAGAACATTAACGAAAACTTCGACCTGACAGTAATGACCGAATGCTACAGGGTGAGTATATACCAGTTCCTGTGTATATAGGCAGTAGCGGTAGGGGGTTGGGGGTCGATCGCACCCCACCGTTCAGCCACTGAATAATGTTATAATAGTAGTAAAATGGGGCCAACAAAAATGGAATGCTAAAGTTCCTAAATTCCTAAGAGCAATTGTTCGAGGACCTGGACATCGAAGGTGGTCCCTTCGACGAAGAGGAGTATGTGAAAGCAAGGGGGGGCGCTCAAGGCTTGAAAATTCTGTGGGGAGGACGGTGTCGTCCCAGAAGTCCTGGAGTATGTCGCCATCGACGACCTCGTACTCAACTTTGTCAACAAGGCATACGACAGGAGTGCGTCAGGGCGACACCTTGGCCCCTTTTTTCTTCATCACTGTTCTCGACTTCGCCCTGAGGAAGGCCATCAACGGTAGAGAAGAGGAGCTGGGTTTCACCACAGCGCCCCGCAAGAGCCGGCGAGTGTCTCCTGTGATGATCACTGACATGGACTTTGCGGATATGACATTGCACTGGTCTCAAATACAGTGGAGCACGCTCGAGCCCTTTTGTTATCAGTTGAGGAGCAGTGTTTGAAGGTTGGCCTACAGCTAAACACAAGGAAGACCAAGGTGCTCGCCTATTACATCAGTGGCACAGCTGTCTGCACGAGATATGGTACAACTCTCAAAGTCTCTGGATGGGTGTTACATGGCCCTGAACATCCCGTGGCGGGATCACATCAGAAATGTAAACGTCTACGCTAGCTTGCCGAAGGTGACAAAAAAGATCCGGGAACGCAGTCTCAAGCTTGCAGGGCATCGTCCGTCACCTCGAGCGGGCCGCTATCCCGATCATTCTCTGGGAGCCCACACGGGGCACTGCCTCACGTGGGAGAAGAAAACTCTCCTTCTTGGACATGCTGAAACCAGAAACCGGCTCGACCACCGCTGAGGAGCTGCGCTCCTGCATGCTGGACCGGGACACTGTGGACCGACATCATTGGGAGCTAGGGCTCAAGCTGCCAAAGGGCCCCGACTCGATTGACACAAACGTATATCTGTTGATTTACATAGTTCAGCGGAAAGCACTGAAATAATGGATAGTTTTAACCTTAATAGGGCCAGGCTTTTTTGACCAGCTCTCAGCTGGGGGTTGGGGCGGATTCCCTCCCCCCCCTAAGATCTCCGCCAAAAATAAAATATGAATCTTGGTACATGCATAGAGCATCTCAACATAAACATAGCCAAGAAATTTCATCACTATAGGTCAAAGGGTTTTTGACTTGTGGCTGATTAATTATTCATATGCACAAATGTTAATTCTGCTCTGTGTACACTACGTATTATGGGGATATTCAGTTTTCACGCCGCGTAGCGCCGGAAAAATTTTCGCTGGGCGGCGACTCGTGGCCGGGTTTTTATCTTTTTGGTATCAAAAGATGCGCAAGGCTCGAGGCTAAGAAGTCATAACAGCTCGGGTCGCGAAAAAAAATTTTTTGAAGGCTATCGCGGAAAAAGTGGAGGGGGGCTGGCGGATTCCGCCCGGCCCCTTAAGGGTTAAGCCAGAGTACCGTTACATACCCCCCCCCCCCCAAACAAAATTTATAGTAACAATCAACATGTACTACTGGCATAGGCTTCATTGTTCACCAACTGCCTGTCTGTATTTTATTGCCATAACCACCTGCAATAACAGCGTATAGTAATCAATATTATGCCAACCCATATGCTAAGGGATGTACATTATAATGCAATTATAATGTAACTTAATTGGCTAATAGCAAAATACAAACTAAGTAAAACAGAGACTAAGCTACTCATTTGGAGATGCTATCACATGTTTTTGTACTTGTCTGGCCCATGGACAATAAATGTATAAGGCCTTGTCCGAAACGAGCTCCCAGAGTTGCAACTACATCTGCTGTCAGCCTTTTCCCACGTATTTGCAGTGCCGGGACGAAGACCTACCGTACAATAGCCATATAGACGAGAGATTCGGATACGACCTTATTAGCTTAACCGTGGACAAGTAACAAGCCATAAATGGATAACCTTTTCCTTGAAGCTTAGGCTCCAACTTACAGGACTTTTACAGGTACGTATGTCAAACTTTCTTCTTTTCCCCTCAAAATTCAGACACGGAATCTGTACGTATACATTTATATCTTTTTTGGGAAGAGGATAACGATAACAACAATGTGGTGCTTATAATAATTATAGCGCTTTATACCAAAGGTCTCAAAGCGCTTCACAGTGCAGAAGGGGTTCGGCTTGGGTGTGATCACATACCCCCAAAGTCATGCCGAATTATATGCAGTTCTAGGCCTATTATTTCGCTCCTGGTATAATGGTTTCTGCTTGTCCTTTCAACCGCTGACTGTCTGTATCAAGGTGAAAAAGGTTGTAGGTTGTATCATTCTCCACAGCATGGTAGACTAAGAAGCAAATAGGCAAGCCCAAAACGATAATTTCTAGTGTAAAAAAAACCATGCCCAAAATCGTGTATCAACCCTATCACTAAACTGAAAGCACTATATGATACTCGTATTGCAGTGAACTCACATGGACCAGTTTGTATGAGAATAGCCTATGTAGGCCTACTGTGCACACATATTTTTTTCAAACGTCAGTATAGTACACAAAAAGGAATCAATGCATAAAAAGTGGCCATGTACTTCATCTTTAAAAACAAGACAAAGTTACTGTACCTAGTAATCACCCCGACACCAGCTTCTATATAAGTAGTCTAGGGGGCCTATTGAGCACACTTTGACCTTTTCGAAAGGTCACATAAATATGTAAAAATGTATATGCAGATATAAATATCAATTAAGGGAGGTGGGAATTTTCGGCACAGTTTGACCTATTGTATGGATGGGATGAATATGGAATAGGTTTAGGTTAAAATGTTTGAGCACAGTTTGACCTTTCTATGGGAAAGATTTCATAAGGTATGGAAAAAATATAACAATTTCAATACTGTATATCTATGTATCTACATGTATATTGCAACTGGTGGCGCAATGTGAACGAACAGCTGCGTCGGATAATCCCCTGACCAGCCTCGACTCCATGGGCGCGTGCGCGCTCGCAAGGCATGATGGGAAACAACATGGCGCAGCAAGATCGTACCCATGGGGAACGAGATTGTCCCCTGACAATAGACGGGAGAGGGGCGCGTGCTAAGTCAGCGCACTAGTATTATTACGAAGTTAATCCGATCGATACAAAAAGTAATTGGATTTCCGAATGCTCGAATTTGAGATAGGAGGAACATTTACTTGCGTAAAGAAAGCAGCGACAGATGGCAAAATGAATTTTGCGTTTATCAGAATGTAACGAGTACGATTGTCTATTTTAAGAATTATTTTAAAGTCATTTTTATTGAGTTGATGGACATTGTGCACTGAATGGAGCGATACACTTAGGATATGTTTTACTCGTCTTATCTGCAATTGCCGCACGGCAATTGTAAATTATCGATGAATATATGAAGTTGCGTTTTCCATGTTATAAACAAACACTCACCGGTGAGCAGCATACTTGCAGGGTACAGCATGTTTCAACCATGAGGGGTATATGATTAATCCAAGATCCATGCTGGAATCCATGCGTCTGTACGGTGACTGGTGGTCGTCCCGTGACGATACGCAATTAATTATCTCCGTGCACCTATATTCCTCTTGTTAATCGATACAATACCAATGGCACAATACTCTTTCTACACTGCCACCAGAATCATCCAAGTAAAATATATATATCTGTGCGCGGTGATCGTAGAAAATAGAAGGTTTGGGCATTAGCCAGAGCGAATGCAAGTACACATACACCTATGACATGAATGCATCCTACTGCATCTTCACACCCGTTGTCACAAACCCGGGTGCCCCCTACCCTCTCACGTACGCAATGTGTCCCCGGTCTCATCATTTAGTACGCTCAGACACAATAATAGTTGAAAGCAAAATGTACACAAGCCAATTATTTATTGTACACTATCTACAAAAATACACAAACATCAATTATGGGGAAATATTGCCTAGCCAATCCAATTTCTAGGCTCTAATTATTGGCCAATACAATTCAACAATTGCAATATTTTGATCAGACACGAAACGTTCTTAGATCGTCAGTCTTGGGGTTGGAGGTTCGAGCCTCAGCAAATTACCAACGACATTTTTTTTTCGTCAGAGCGAAGAGGGTTGGGTGGAGAGCTGACGACGACACGTGACTTTTGACGTCACCAACCTTTGCAATAGTAGGTTTATATATATATATATTATAAATTCCATACTTGGTAAGTGCGAGCCGGTATAGCTCAGTCGGTAGAGTGACTTACTTCGATCGTCAGTCTTGGGGTTATAGGTTCGAGCCCCAGCATGTCACCAATGACATTAATTTTTTTTCGTCAGAGCGAAGGTGGTGGGGTGGAAAACTGACGACGACACGTGACTTTTGACGTCACTGCCCTTTGCAATCATAGGTTTATATATATATTAAAATTTCCATATTTGTTGATTGCGAGTCCGTAGCTCAGTCGGTAGAGTGACGTTCTTAGATCGTCAGTCTTGGGGTTGGAGGTTCGAGCCTCAGCAAGTCACCAACGACATTCATTTTTTGTTCGTCAGAGCGAAGAGGGTTGGGTGGAGAGCTGACGACGACACGTGACTTTTGACGTCACCAACCTTTGCAATAGTAGGTTTATATATATATATATTATAAATTCCATACTTGGTAAGTGCGAGCCGGTAGCCCAGTCGGTAGAGTGACGTTCTTCGATCGTCAGTCTTGGGGTTGGAGGTTCGAGCCTCAGCAAGTCACCAACGACATTCATTTTTTGTTCGTCAGAGCGAAGGGGGTGGGATGGAGGACTGACGCCGACACGTGCCTTTTGACGTCACCACCCTTTGCAATCATAGGTTTATATATTATAAATTCTGTACTTGGTAAGTGCGAGCCCGTAGCCCAGTCGGTAGAGTGACGTTCTTAGATCGTCAGTCTTGGGGTTGGAGGTGCGAGCCTCAGCAAGTCACCAACGACATTAATTTTTTGTTCGTCGGAGCGAAGGGGGTGGGATGGAGGACTGACGACGACACGTGACTTTTTACGTAACCACCCTTTGCAATCATTTGCTTATATACATTATAAATTCCGTACTTGGTAAGTGCGAGCCGGTAGCCCAGTCGGTAGAGTGACGTTCTTCGATCGTCAGTCTTGGGGTTGGAGGTTCGAGCCCCAGCAAGTCACCAACGACATTAATTTTTTGTTCGTCGGAGCGAAGGGGGTGGGATGGAGGACTGACGACGACACGTGCCTTTTGACGTCACCAAACTTTCCAATCATAGGTCTTTATATATTATAAATTCCGTACTTGGTAAGTGCGAGCCGGTAGCCCAGTCGTAAGAGTGACGTTCTTAGATCGTCAGTCTTGGGGTTGGAGGTTCGAGACCTAGCAGGTCACCAACGAATTTTTTTTGGTCAGAGCGAAGGGGTGTGCGATAGAGGACTGACGACGACACGTGACTTTTGACGTCACCCCCCTTTGCAATCATAGGTTTATATATATTATAAATTCCGTACTTGGTAAGTGCGAGCCGGTAGCCCAGTCGTAAGAGTGACGTTCTTAGATCGTCAGTCTTGGGGTTTGAGGTTTGAGCCCTAGCAGGTCACCAATGACTTTTTTTTTGGTCAGAGCGAAGGGGTGTGCGATAGAGGACTGACGACGACACGTGACTTTTGACGTCACCCCCCTTTGCAATCATAGGTTTATATATATTATAATTTCCGTACTTGGTAAGTGCGAGCCGGTAGCCCAGTCGGTAGAGTGACGTTCTTCGATCGTCAGTCTTGGGGTTGAAGGTTCGAGCCCCAGCATGTCACCAACGACATTTATTTTTGTTCGTCAGAGCGAAGGGGGTGGGATGGAGGACTGACGACGACACGTGACTTTTGACGTCACCACCCTTTCCAATCATAGGTCGATACATATTATAAATTCCGTACTTGGTAAGTGCGAGCCGGTTGCCCAATCGGAAAAGCGACGTTCTTAGATCGTCAGTCTTGGGGTTGGAGGTTCGAGCCCAAGCAGGTCACCAACGACTTTTTTTTTGTCAGAGCGAAGGGTGTGGGATAAAGGACTGACGACGACACGTGACTTTTTACGTAACCACCCTTTCCAATCATTGGCTTATATATATTATAAATTCCATACTTGGTAGGTGCGAGCCGGCTGCCCAGTCAGTAGAGTGACGTTCTTCGATCGTCAGTCTTGGGGTTGGAGGTTCGAGCCCCAGCATGTCACCAACGACATTAATTTTTTGTTCGTCGGAGCGAAGGGGGTGGGATGGAGGACTGACGACGACACGTGACTTTTGACGTCACCACCCTTTCCAATCATAGGTCGATATATATTATAAATTCCGTACTTGGTAAGTGCGAGCCCGTAGCCCAGTCGGTAGAGTGACGTTCTTCGATCGTCAGTCTTGGGGTTTGAGGTTCGAGCCCCAGCATGTCACCAACGACATTTATTTTTGTTCGTCAGAGCGAAGGGTGTGGGATGGAGGACTGACGACGACACGTGACTTTTGACGTCACCACCCTTTGCAATCATAGGTCGATATATTATATAAATTCCGTACTTTGTAAGTGCGAGCCGGTTGCCCAATCGGAAAAGCGACGTTCTTAGATCGTCAGTCTTGGGGTTGGAGGTTCGAGCCCCAGCAAGTCACCAACGACTATTTTTTTTTTGTCAGAGCGAAGGGGGTGGGATGGAGGACTGACGACGACACGTGACTTTTGACGTCACCACCCTTTGCAATCATAGGTTTATATATATTATAATTTCCGTACTTGGTAAGTGCGAGCCGGTAGCCCAGTCGGTAGAGTGACGTTCTTCGATCGTCAGTCTTGGGGTTGGAGGTTCGATCCCCAGCATGTCACCAACGGCATTTATTTTCGTTCGCCAGAGCGAAGGGGGTGGGATGGAGGACTGACGACGACACGACGACACGTGACTTTTGACGTCACCAACCTTTGTAATCATATGTTTATATATATTATAAATTCGGTATTTGGTAAGTGCGAGCCGGTAGCCCAGTCGGTAGAGTGACGTTCTTCGATCGTCAGTCTTGGGGTTGGAGGTTCGAGCCCCAGCATGTCACCAAGGACATTAATTTTTTGTTCGTCGGAGCGAAGGGGGTGGGATGGAGGACTGACGACGACTCGTGCCTTTTGAAGTCACCAAACTTTCCAATCATAGGTCAATATATATTATAAATTCCGTACTTGGTAAGTGCGAGCCGGTAGCCCAGTCAGTAGAGTGACGTTCTTCGATCGTCAGTCTTGGGGTTGGAGGTTCGAGCCCCAGCATGTCACCAACGACATTAATTTTTTGTTCGTCGGAGCGAAGGGGGTGGGATGGAGGACTGACGACGACACGTGACTTTTTACGTAACCACGCTTTCCAATCATTGGTCTATATATATTATAAATTCCGTACTTTGTAAGTGCGAGACGGTTGCCCAGTCAGTAGAGTGACGTTCTTCGATCGTCAGTCTTGGGGTTGGAGGTTCGAGCCCCAGCAAGTCACCAACGACTACTTTTTTTCGTCAGAGCGAAGGGGGTGGGATGGAGGACTGACGACGACACGTGACTTTTGACTTCACCACCCTTTCCAATCATAGGTCGATATATATTATAAATTCCGTACTTGGTAAGTGCGAGCCCGTAGCCCAGTCGGTAGAGTGACGTTCTTAGATCGTCAGTCTTGGGGTTGGAGGTTCGAGTCCCAGCAAGTCACCAACGACTATTTTTTTTTTGTCAGAGCGAAGGGTGTGGGATGCAGGACTAACGACGACACGTGACTTTTGACGTCACCACCCTTTGCAATCATATGTTTATATATATTATAAATTCGGTATTTGGTATGTGCGAGCCGGTAGCCCAGTCGGTAGAGTGACGTTCTTCGATCGTCAGTCTTGGGGTTGGAGGTTCGAGCCCCAGCATGTCACCAAGGACATTAATTTTTTGTTCGTCGGAGCGAAGGGGGTGGGATGGAGGACTGACGACGACCCGTGCCTTTTGAAGTCACCAAACTTTCCAATCATAGGTCAATATATATTATAAATTCCGTACTTGGTAAGTGCGAGCCGGTAGCCCAGTCGGTAGAGTGACGTTCTTCGATCGTCAGTCTTGGGGTTGGAGGTTTGAGCCCCAGCATGTCACCAACGACATTAATTTTTTGTTCGTCGGAGCGAAGGGGGTGGGATGGAGGACTGACGACGACACGTGACTTTTGACGTCACCACCCTTTGCAATCATAGGTTTATATATATTATAATTTCCGTACTTGGTAAGTGCGAGCCGGTAGCCCAGTCGGTAGAGTGACGTTCTTCGATCGTCAGTCTTGGGGTTGGAGGTTCGATCCCCAGCATGTCACCAACGGCATTTATTTTCGTTCGTCAGAGCGAAGGGGGTGGGATGGAGGACTGACGACGACACGTGACTTTTGACCTCACCACCCTTTCCCATCATAGGTCGATATATATTATAAATTCCGTACTTGGTAAGTGCGAGCCGGTTGCCCAATCGGAAAAGCGACGTTCTTAGATCGTCAGTCTTGGGGTTGGAGGTTCGAGCCCTAGCAGGTCACCAACGACTTTTTTTTGTCAGAGCGAAGGGTGTGGGATAAAGGACTGACGACGACACGTGACTTTTTACGTAAACACCCTTGCAATCATTGGCTTATATATATTATAAATTCCGTACATGGTAAGTGCGAGCCGGTTGCCCAGTCAGTAGAGTGACGTTCTTCGATCGTCAGTCTTGGGGTTGGAGGTTCGAGCCCCAGCAAGTCACCAACGACTATTTTTTTTTCGTCAGAGCGAAGGGTGTGGGATGGAGGACTGACGACGACACGTGACTTTTGACGTCAGAGCGAAGGGTGTGGGATAAAGGACTGACGACGACACGTGACTTTTTAGGTAACCACCCTTTGCAATCATTGGCTTATATATATTATAAATTCCATACTTGGTTAGTGCGAGACGGTAGCCCATTCGGTAGAGTGACGTTCTTCGATCGTCAGTCTTGGGGTTGGAGGTTCGAGCCCCAGCAAGTCACCAACGACTATTTTTTTTTCGTCAGAGCGAAGGGGGTGGGATGGAGGACTGACGACGACACGTGACTTTTTACGTCACCACCCTTTGCAATCATAGGTTTATATATTATAAATTCCGTACTTGGTAAGTGCGAGCCCGTAGCCCAGTCGGTAGAGTGACGTTCTTCGATCGTCAGTTTTGGGTTTTTTTGCCCTTCTTCGTTGACATTTACTCTTCAAAGTGAGTACATATATTCTATTGAGACCATAGACACTTTGAGTGCAATCTTTGGAACTTCACGAATTTCTAAAGAGGCATTTGGCCTTGCTTTTGCTCGGCCAACTGTCCTTCTTCATGATGGCGTCGGCGTTTCGATCCACGCTTAAGCGCCCAAACACAATCAGGTTCATTGTTCGACAGAACAAACCGACAGCATTCCAAGTCCATAGATCGGTTTGTCGTGAAATCCATGATGACAACGGTGTAAAGTGCATTGCCGAGTTAGACACCGGATGGTTTAATGTTACCTGTGCGAATGACAGATATGCAGAGATTCTCGCTCAAGATGGGATCCTGCTGAATGGAGTTTTGGTTCAGTGCGAAAGAGCTGATGTCTTGAGCTCGGTCGTCGTATACGTCAAGGCACCATACGAGATGAATGACGACGTTGTAGTCAACGCTCTTCTGCCATATGGGACTGTCGTTAATGTTAAACGACAACACCATGATTTCAACTCAGGGATTGAAAATGGGGTCAGAAGCTTGCTAATCAAACACGTTAAGAAGCCTATCCCCAGCTACATCAAGGTTGGCAGTTTCAATCTACCGGTTCGTCATCGCGGTCAGGAGAAAACTTGCAGGATTTGCAGAAAGCCCGGACATATTGCCAGGGAATGTGAAATGAGGGCCGGTGTTTCATCTGCGGCTCCCTTGATCACCGAGCTGAAATGCATGAAAAACTGCATGAACTACAGAGAATGCCTCCAGTAAGTCAAGTGATCCATGATCACTCATACGGTGCACCGGACGGGAGTGACAGCGAACCGGAAACGAATGATGCTCAAGTAATTGACGGGGGTACTTTAGTAATACCTGCAGAAGGGCCCGAAGAGGAAAGCCAGGAGGCAACAGAGACGGAGGTGATGGATGCGGAGGGTGACACAGAAGTACCTAAAGGAGAGTCAGAGGAGAAAAGTCAGGAGGCAACAACGCCCGAGGTGATGGATGCGGATGGTGACACAGAAGTACTTGATGAAGAGCTTGAGGAGAAAAGCCAGGATGGAACAACGCCGGAAGTGATGGATGCGGACGGAGACACCCAGTCCCAAGAAAGAGTTAGCCCCCAACAAAAGCCCCCGACCTTCTGGGATGAAGCCGTGCAGCAGGAGCGCCTAAAACGTAAAAGGAACGATGACGAGGCAAGTCCAGAAAAGAAGGTCCCTAGAGAGGAGGAAGAAAGCATGGACACAGCATCGGTACCAGATGGAAAAGAACAGCCTGGAAAAAAAGAAAGAAGTGATGATGATGAACTCTCGGCATCGGGAACTGAAAGAGTCATATCCAAGGAACAATCGGGAGACCAACATTCAAAGGAGCAAGAAAAGAATGCAAAGGGCCGTACGCCTGACAAGCAGGAAACTGTTCGACGACAAAGAAGAAGAAAGAACTCCAAAGAAAACTCACCCCAGCCGGTTGATGGTCACACAGCAAAAGAACGTAGTCCTGCTAAAGGTCGTGGTAGAGGCAGAGGTCAGTCTCCAAATTAGAAACTGAATAAGGTTTTTTTTCCGCCTTCTCGAATTACGCTATTAATATTATTTTGCTGATGAGTTTCTTGAATGCTTTGTCCGTTGTGACCATGAACGTTAATGGCATCAGGGACCTTAAAAAAAGGGAGGCTCTTTTTGACGGTTTTGTTCGAAGAAAGTTTAATATTGTTTGCATTCAGGAAACTCATAGCAATAGCGCCGATGAACATATTTGGCGCAAAAGTTGGGAAGGCGAAATTGTCTTCAGCCACGGCTCGAATCATTCTCGAGGGGTGGCTATATTAATTTCCAAGAAATGTGATCTTAAAATTTCCAATGTTGAGAAAGATGACGATGGTCGTTGGGTTAAGGGAGATATTGTGTGGAACAAGAAAGTCATTTCCCTCATGTCTGTTTATGCACCCAATCTGATCCCCGAAAGAGCTAACTTCTTCACTGATCTTAATGCTTTAATCAAGTCAGACACTGATTGGATAATAGGAGGCGATTTCAATTGTAATCTTGCTGTTTCTCCAATCGGGGATCCAAGTCGATCTGTTTTAAAACGTATGATTCATGATTCTGATCTTATTGACACTTGGATGACTATTCACCCCAATGACCCCGGTTATACATTTTATAGCAGGGCTCACAAGACTTCTTGCAGAATTGATTACATTTTTGTTTCCTCCTTTTTCAGTCATCAATTGGTGGATATTTGTGCATGTATGAACGGCCTGACTGATCATAAATTTGTCAAGCTGAAACTTGAAAACTGTATGACCCCTCATGGAAATGGTCGCTGGATCTGCAATAATGAGCTCCTTAGGGATGTGGATTGTTCTAACAGAATTTGTAACTTTTGGAATTTTTGGAAGTTGAACAAGACTAATTTTAGCTCTCTCATGGAATGGTGGGAAACAGGAAAGTTTAGGCTCAGAGAAATTATTCAAGATTTCGGTCGTGAGAAAGCCTTTCTTGAAAAACGGCAGATCAATCTTCTTAACAATCGTTATGACGACTTGATCAATAGCCCCGGTGACAATAAAGATGAGATTAATAATATTTTGAGAGACCTCAAAGAGTACGAGATGAAAGAATGGGAGAGAGCTAAAGTTAGGGCTCGCAACATCCACAAAACAGAAGATGAAAAACCTAGCAAATTTTTTCTTAACCTTGAGAAACATCACATCGAAAGTGGTTCCATGACTAAGATTCTTGATTGTGACGGCAATTATGTGGATGATCCTGAAAAAATGTTCAACTGTGTCAACACTTTTTATCATAATTTGTACAGTCATGAAGAGATTAATTTTGACAGTCTGAATGATATCCTTGATGACATTGACACAGAGTATTTTGATGAAAATGCTATTGACTTGGGTAAAGATATCTCCAAGCTAGAAATCAAGAAAGCTCTGCACGATATGAACAAAAATAAATCTCCGGGTATTGATGGTTTAACAGTAGAGTTTTATCAAGAGTTTTGGGATATTCTAGGTCAAGACCTGCTCGATGTGTTTAAAGAGTGTAAGAAGAAAGGTATTTTGACTAAGACCATGAATACTGCTCTGGTACGTCTTATATATAAAAATTCTGGTTGCAAACATGATTTGAAGAATTGGCGCCCCATTAGTCTTTTAACTGTAGATTATAAAATAATGTCCAAGGTTATTATGAACAGGCTTGGGACTATTATGCCCAGCCTTATAGGAAAAGATCAAACTTACGGCGTTTATAATCGTAGCATTCACGACAATCTCATGGTTTTACGCGACACTGTCGATTATGTTAATTGTTTTGATAGAGAGGCGGCTATTGTCAGCATTGACCAAGAAAAGGCGTTTGATAGAGTTAGCTGGAATTATATGTTCAGTGTCATGAATAAAATGGGTGTCCCACAGAGTCTTATTGGGTGGATTAAACTTCTCTATAGCGGTCCTTTGTGTAGAGTTATGATGAATAATTTTATAGGTGCGCCTATTGAAATTGGCAGAGGTATTAGGCAAGGCTGCCCCTTGTCGCCCTCATTGTATGCTATTTGTGCTGAAGGGTTGGCTAATCTTATCAGAAAGAACGATTCTTTTGGTGGGGTTAGCATTCCCAACAGCTATGACTGTATTAAGCTTATTCAACATGCGGATGATACTTCTGTTTTTATTTCTTCTAATCTTGAATTTGATTGTCTTAGCTCCACTTTGCAGACCTTTGTAGCGGCAGTGGATCGAAAGTTAACGTTCAGAAGACCAAAGGACTTTGGCTGGGGAGTTGGAAAAATCGTAGTAACAATCCCCTTTGCTTTGATTGGGACAACGCTAAATTAAAAAATTTGGGCATTTTTTCGGAAATTACTTTCCTGCAGAAGATAATTGGGGACCCATGGTGAAAAAATTTCCCCCTCCCCTTCATCTTTGGCGCACTCGAAATCTCACTTTGAAAGGTAAAGCTGTTATTGTGAATAGTCTTTTTGGTTCGGGGTTGTCGTACTTTGGCAGCATCCTCCCATGTCCGGATCAATGGGTTAAAGAAATGGACGCCATTATCTTCAAATTCTATTGGCATTCTAAGCCAGAGAAAATAAAAAGAAACAACATTAGGGCTCCTAGAAACCTCGGAGGAACGGGTCTTTTGAATGTTCAAGCAAAAATCCACAGCTGCAAGCTTAAATGGTTAGCTAACTTCTCTAAAGCGTCTGGCACGTGGCGTTCTTGGTTTAACTTTTGGGTTTGTGAAGCCAGTGGGCCCAATCGATTAGGCTGGTATGTGTTCAACAATTGTAAAAGATTTAAAAGAATTCCTCCTTTTTATCAGGAAGTCATGAAGGCGTTCGATAAGTCCGGTGGGATAATTAAATGTAATATTTCTTGTGTTCGCGAAGCTCAACAAGTACCCTTGTTCAAAAATGATATCATTACTGGTAATCAGGATAAAGAAATAGACAGCATTTGTTTTAGAACTCATGGAATCACTTTGTTGCACCATGTTTGTTCCAATGGTCGGTTCCTCACTCCACGGCAAATTACTGATCGGTACAATGTTCACCCTAGAGGTGCCAGTCAAGTACTCAATAGGTTGCGCAAATTTATTTGCCCCAATTTGTTTAATGAGAAACGTATTGGACCTCAAAATCACGTTTCTAACTGGCTTGAAATAAGAGATTTTTCTGATCAGTCGGAAAATATGTCTGTCCGTGACCTAACTGTCAAAATTTGTTATAACAATTTTCGAATGAAAGATTTTATTGAGCCATGGGCACAGCAGAAATGGCAGGAAATTCTTAACATTAGTACCGATTTAGACTGGACTACTATTTGGAAACGGGGAAATAATAAGCACCTTGACCACGACGAAATAGACATCTGGTATAAGATTAAACATCGTATTATCCCAACAAAAACATGGCTAAACACAATAGGTATCACCGAAGACGACCACTGTATTTTATGTAACTCGCAACCTGAAACTATTGAACACTTGTTTTTGTACTGTATTAAGACTCTTCCTTCTTGGCTTTTTGTAGAACATATTTTGAAAAAATTCACAGGGAACAAGTACTTCTTTCTCAACGATGAAAATAGAATTCTGGGTTCAGGGGGGAACGTAAGCAACATCACTAGCTTGATTCTCATAGCAAAACTTTTGAAAGTTATTTGGAATTCGCGATGTGCCATTTCGTTAAACTATATTGACTCCGATGTTGATATGCTGCAAAGATTCAAAACTAACCTGAAGCGTTTTGTTTACTTTGAAAAAAGCAGATTAGATGACAAAGATTTCCAGAAATTGTATCTTAGAAATAGTGCCATTTGTGAAATTGTTGACAACAAAATCCGCTTTGCATATTGACCTGTATTGTTTGTACTTTCCCGGCTGATTGATAATTTTTTTATTTTTTTCCTTTTTTGAGATCCATATGAATCTCAGTCATATTTGTACATACGTTGTAGATATTTGTACAGTTACAGGTTTTTATTGTTATTCATAATTTTTTTTAGTTTGAGCTACGATCAGAAAATCATTGAGAAACTTTTAGGATACGTAAACGTAAAATGTATATCTATATTTTATTGCTTTCAAATGATTTATTTTGTTTAATTTCCCGGCTCATCAATTACTCTGTTTACTGATTTTGTTTCCTTTTCGAATTGTTTGAATTTGACATTTGTGTTTGAATAAATGAGTTTTCTTAAACTCTACAAAGAGAAAAAAAAAAAAAGGTAGAGTGACGTTCTTCGATCGTCAGTCTTGGGGTTGGAGGTTCGAGCCCCAGCAAGTCACCAACGACATTTATTTTTGTTCGTCAGAGCGAAGGGGGTGGGATGGAGGACTGACGACGACACGTGACTTTTGACCTCACCACCCTTTCCAATCATAGGTCGATATATATTATAAATTCCGTACTTGGTAAGTGCGAGCCGGTTGCCCAATCGGAAAAGCGACGTTCTTCGATCGTCAGTCTTGGGGTTGGAGGTTCGAGCCCCAGCATGTCACCAACGACATTTATTTTCGTTCGTCAGAGCGAAGGGTGTGGGATAAAGGACTGACGACGACACGTGACTTTTTACGTAGACACCCTTTGCAATCATTGGCTTATATATATTATAAATTCCGTACATGGTAAGTGCGAGCCGGTTGCCCAGTCAGTAGAGTGACGTTCTTCGATCGTCAGTCTTGGGGTTGGAGGTTCGAGCCCCAGCAATTTACCAACGACAATTTTTTTTTCGTCAGAGCGAAGGGTGTGGGATGCAGGACTAACGACGACACGTGACTTTTGACGTCACCAACCTTTGCAATCATAGGTTTATATATATTATAAATGCCGTACCTGGTAAGTGCGAGCCGGTAGCCCAGTCGGTAGAGTGACGTTCTTCGATCGTCAGTCTTGGGGTTTGAGGTTCGAGCCCCAGCATGTCACCAACGACATTTATTTTTGTTCGTCAGAGCGAAGGGTGTGGGATGGAGGACTGACGACGACACGTGACTTTTGACGTCACCACCCTTTCCAATCATAGGTCAATAAATATTATAAATTCCGTACTTGGTAAGTGCGAGCCGGTTGCCCAATCGGAAAAGCGACGTTCTTAGATCGTCAGTCTTGGGGTTGGACGTTCGAGCCCAAGCAAGTCACCAACGACTATTTTTTTTTGTCAGAGCGAAGGGTGTGGGATGCAGGACTAACGACGACACGTGACTTTTGACGTCACCAACCTTTGCAATCATATGTTTATATATATTATAAATTCGGTATTTGGTAAGTGCGAGCCGGTAGCCCAGTCGGTAGAGTGACGTTCTTCGATCGTCAGTCTTGGGGTTGGAGGTTCGAGCCCCAGCATGTCACCAAGGACATTAATTTTTTGTTCGTCAGAGCGAAGGGGGTGGGATGGAGGACTGACGACGACACGTGCCTTTTTACGTAACCACCCTTTCCAATCATAGGTCGATATATATTATAAATTCCGTACTTGGTAAGTGCGAACCGGTAGCCCAGTCGGTAGAGTGACGTTCTTCGATCGTCAGTCTTGGGGTTGGAGGTTCGAGCCCCAGCATGTCACCAACGACATTAATTTTTTGTTCGTCGGAGCCTAGGGGGTGGGATGGAGGACTGACGACGACACGTGACTTTTGACGTAAACACCCTTTGCAATCATAGGTCGATATATATTATAAATTCCGTACTTGGTAAGTGCGAACCGGTAGCCCAGTCGGTAGAGTGACGTTCTTCGATCGTAAGTCTTGGGGTTGGAGGTTCGATCCCCAGCATGTCACCAACGACATTAATTTTTTGTTCGTCGGAGCGTAGGGGGTGGGATAAAGGACTGACGACGACACGTGACTTTTTACGTAACAACCCTTTCCAATCATTGGTCTATATATATTATAAATTCCGTACTTGGTAAGTGCGAGCCGGTAGCCCAGTCGGTAGAGTGACGTTCTTAGATCGTCAGTCTTGGGGTTGGAGGTTCGAGCCCTAGCAGGTCACCAACGGCTTTTTTTTGACAGAGCGAAGGGTGTGCGATGCAGGACTAACGACGACACGTGACTTTTGACGTCACCACCCTTTGCAATCATAGGTCTATATATATATTATAAATTCCGTACTAGGTGAGTGCGAGCCGGTAGCCCAGTCGGTAGAGTGACGTTCTTCGATCGTCAGTCTTGGGGTTTGAGGTTCGAGCCCCAGCATGTCACCAACGACATTTATTTTTGTTCGTCAGAGCGAAGGGGGTGGGATGGAGGACTGACGACGACACGTGACTTTTGACGTCAGAGCGAAGGGTGTGGGATAAAGGACTGACGACGACACGTGACTTTTTAGGTAACCACCCTTTGCAATCATTGGCTTATATATATTATAAATTCCATACTTGGTTAGTGCGAGCCGGTAGCCCATTCGGTAGAGTGACGTTCTTCGATCGTCAGTCTTGGGGTTGGAGGTTCGAGTCCCAGCATGTCACCAACGACATTAATTTTTTGTTCGTCGGAGCGAAGGGGGTGGGATGGAGGACTGACGACGACACGTGCCTTTTGACGTCACCACCCTTTCCAATCATAGGTCTATATATATTATAAATTCCGTACTTGGTAAGTGCGAGCCGGTCCCCCAGTCGTAAGAGTGACGTTCTTAGATCGTCAGTCTTGGGGTTGGACGTTCGAGCCCTAGCAGGTCACCAACGACTTTTTTTTTGTTAGAGCAAAGGGTGTGTGAAAGAAGACTGGTGACGACACGTGACTTTTGACGTCACCACCCTTTCCAATCATAGGTCTATATATATTATAAATTCCGTACTTGGTAAGTGCGAGCCGGTAGCCCAGTCGTAAGAGTGACGTTCTTAGATCGTCAGTCTTGGGGTTGGAGGTTCGAGCCCTAGCAGGTCAACAACGACTTTTTTTTTTGTCAGAGCAAAGGGTGTGCGATAGAGGACTGACGACGACACGTGACTTTTGACGTCACCACCCTTTGCAGTCATAGGTTTATATATATTATAATTTCCGTACTTGGTAAGTGCGAGCCGGTAGCCCAGTCGGTAGAGTGACGTTCTTCGATCGTCAGTCTTGGGGTTGGAGGTTCGAGCCCCAGCATGTCACCAACGACATTTATTTTTGTTCGTCAGAGCGAAGGGGGTGGGATGGAGGACTGACGACGACACGTGACTTTTTACGTAAACACCCTTTGCAATCATTGGCTTATATACATTATAAATTCCGTACTTGGTAAGTGCGAGCCGGTAGCCCGGTCGGTAGAGTGACGTTCTTCGATCGTCAGTCTTGGGGTGGAGGTTCGAGCCCCAGCAAGTCACCAACGACATTTTTTTTTTCGTCAGAGTGATTGGGGTGGGATGGAGGACTGACGACGACACGTGACTTTTGACGTCACCACCCTTTGCAATCATTTGCTTATATACATTATAAATTCCGTACTTGGTAAGTGCGAGCCGGTAGCCCAGTCGGTAGAGTGACGTTCTTCGATCGTCAGTCTTGGGGTTGGAGGTTCGAGCCCCAGCATGTCACCAACGACATTTATTTTTCTTCGTCAGAGCGAAGGGGGTGGGATGGACGACTGACGACACGTGACTTTTGACGTCACCACCCTTTGCAATCATAGGTCGATATATGTTATAAATTCCGTTCTTGGTAGGTGCGAGCCGGTTGCCCAATCGGAAGCGACGTTCTTAGATCGTCAGTCTTGGGGTTGGAGGTTCGAGCCCTAGCAGGTCAACAACGACTTTTTCTTTGTCAGAGCGAAGGGTGTGGGATAAAGGACTGACGACGACACGTGACTTTTTACGTAACCACCCTTTCCAATCATTGGTCTATATATATTATAAATTCCGTACTTGGTAAGTGCGAGCCGGTAGCCCAGTCGTAAGAGTGACGTTCTTAGATCGTCAGTCTTGGGGTTGGAGGTTCGAGCCCTAGCAGGTCACCAACGACTTTTTTTTGTTAGAGCAAAGGGTGTGCGAAAGAAGACTGGTGACGACACGTGACTTTTGACGTCACCACCCTTTCCAATCATAGGTCTATATATATTATAAATTCCGTACTTGGTAAGTGCGAGCCGGTAGCCCAGTCGGTAGAGTGACGTTCTTCGATCGTCAGTCTTGGGGTGGAGGTTCGAGCCCCAGCAAGTCACCAACGACATTTTTTTTTTCGTCAGAGTGATTGGGGTGGGATTGAGGACTGACGACGACACGTGACTTTTGACGTCACCACCCTTTGCAATCATTTGCTTATATACATTTTAAATTCCGTACTTGGTAAGTGCGAGCCGGTAGCCCAGTCGGTAGAGTGACGTTCTTCGATCGTCAGTCTTAGGGTTGGAGGTTCGAGCCCAAGCATGTCACCAAGGACATTAATTTTTTGTTCGTCAGAGCGAAGGGGGTGGGATGGAGGACTGACGACGACACGTGCCTTTTTACGTAACCACCCTTTCCAATCATAGGTCAATATATATTATAAATGCCGTACTTGGTAAGTGCGAGCCGGTAGCAGAGTCGGTAGAGTGACGTTCTTCGATCGTCAGTCTTGGGGTTGGAGGTTCGAGCCCCAGCATGTCACCAACGACATTAATTTTTTGTTCGTCGGAGCGTAGGGGGTGGGATAGAGGACTGACGACGACACGTGACTTTTGACGTCACCACCCTTTGCAATCATAGGTCGATATATATTATAAATTCCGTACTTGGTAAGTGCGAGCCGGTTGCCCAATCGGAAAAGCGACGTTCTTAGATCGTCAGCCTTGGGGTTGGAGGTTCGAGCCCCAGCATGTCACCAACGACATTATTTTTTTGTTCGTCGGAGCGTAGGGGGTGGGATAGAGGACTGACGACGACACGTGCCTTTTGACGTCACCACCCTTTGCAATCATAGGTCGATATATATTATAAATTCCGCACTTGGTAAGTGCGAGCCGGTTGCCCAATCGGAAAAGCGACGTTCTTAGATCGTCAGCCTTGGGGTTGGAGGTTCGAGCCCCAGCATGTCACCAACGACATTAATTTTTTGTTCGTCGGAACCTAGGGGGTGGGATGGAGGACTGACGACGACACGTGACTTTTGACGTAAACACCCTTTGCAATCATAGGTCGATATATATTATAAATTCCGTACTTGGTAAGTGCGAACCGGTAGCCCAGTCGGTAGAGTGACGTTCTTCGATCGTAAGTCTTGGGGTTGGACGTTCGAGCCCAAGCAAGTCACCAACGACTATTTTTTTTTGTCAGAGCGAAGGGTGTGGGATGCAGGACTAACGACGACACGTGACTTTTGACGTCACCAACCTTTGCAATCATATGTTTATATATATTATAAATTCGGTATTTGGTAAGTGCGAGCCGGTAGCCCAGTCGGTAGAGTGACGTTCTTCGATCGTCAGTCTTGGGGTTGGAGGTTCGAGCCCCAGCATGTCACCAACGACATTAATTTTTGCCCAATCGGAAAAGCGACGTTCTTAGATCGTCAGCCTTGGGGTTGGAGGTTCGAGCCCCAGCATGTCACCAACGACATTAATTTTTTGTTCGTCGGAACCTAGGGGGTGGGATGGAGGACTGACGACGACACGTGACTTTTGACGTAAACACCCTTTGCAATCATAGGTCGATATATATTATAAATTCCGTACTTGGTAAGTGCGAACCGGTAGCCCAGTCGGTAGAGTGACGTTCTTCGATCGTCAGTCTTGGGGTTGGAGGTTCGAGCCCCAGCATGTCACCAACGACATTAATTTTTTGTTCGTCGGAGCCTAGGGGGTGGGATGGAGGACTGACGACGACACGTGACTTTTGACGTAAACACCCTTTGCAATCATAGGTCGATATATATTATAAATTCCGTACTTGGTAAGTGCGAACCGGTAGCCCAGTCGGTAGAGTGACGTTCTTCGATCGTCAGTCTTGGGGTTGGAGGTTCGAGCCCCAGCATGTCACCAACGACATTAATTTTTTGTTCGTCGGAGCGTAGGGGGTGGGATAAAGGACTGACGACGACACGTGACTTTTTACGTAACCACCCTTTCCAATCATTGGTCTATATATATTATAAATTCCGTACTTGGTAAGTGCGAGCCGGTAGCCCAGTCGTAAGAGTGACGTTCTTAGATCGTCAGTCTTGGGGTTGGAGGTTCGAGCCCTAGCAGGTCACCAACGACTTTTTTTTGTTAGAGCAAAGGGTGTGCGAAAGAAGACTGGTGACGACACGTGACTTTTGACGTCACCACCCTTTCCAATCATAGGTCTATATATATTATAAATTCCGTACTTGGTAAGTGCGAGCCGGTAGCCCAGTCGGTAGAGTGACGTTCTTCGATCGTCAGTCTTGGGGTGGAGGTTCGAGCCCCAGCAAGTCACCAACGACATTTTTTTTTCGTCAGAGTGATTGGGGTGGGATTGAGGACTGACGACGACACGTGACTTTTGACGTCACCACCCTTTGCAATCATTTGCTTATATACATTTTAAATTCCGTACTTGGTAAGTGCGAGCCGGTAGCCCAGTCGGTAGAGTGACGTTCTTCGATCGTCAGTCTTGGGGTTGGAGGTTCGAGCCCAAGCATGTCACCAACGACATTTATTTTTCGTCGTCAGAGCGAAGGGGGTTGGATGGACGACTGACGACGACACGTGACTTTTGACGTCACCACCCTTTCCAATCATAGGTCGATATATATTATAAATTCCGTTCTTGGTAGGTGCGAGCCGGTTGCCCAATCGGAAAAGCGACGTTCTTAGATCGTCAGCCTTGGGGTTGGAGGTTCGAGCCCTAGCAGGTCAACAACGACTTTTTCTTTGTCAGAGCGAAGGGTGTGGGATAAAGGACTGACGACGACACGTGACTTTTTACGTAACCACCCTTTCCAAACATTGGTCTATATATATTATAAATTCCGTACTTGGTAAGTGCGAGCCGGTAGCCCAGTCGTAAGAGTGACGTTCTTAGATCGTCAGTCTTGGGGTTGGAGGTTCGAGCCCTAGCAGGTCACCAACGACTTTTTTTTGTTAGAGCAAAGGGTGTTCGAAAGAAGACTGGTGACGACACGTGACTTTTGACGTCACCACCCTTTCCAATCATAGGTCTATATATATTATAAATTCCGTACTTGGTAAGTGCGAGCCGGTAGCCCAGTCGTAAGAGTGACGTTCTTCGATCGTCAGTCTTGGGGTTGGACGTTCGAGCCCAAGCAAGTCACCAACGACTATTTTTTTTTGTCAGAGCGAAGGGTGTGGGATGCAGGACTAACGACGACACGTGACTTTTGACGTCACCAACCTTTACAATCATATGTTTATATATATTATAAATTCGGTATTTGGTAAGTGCGAGCCGGTAGCCCAGTCGGTAGAGTGACGTTCTTCGATCGTCAGTCTTGGGGTTGGAGGTTCGAGCCCCAGCATGTCACCAAGGACATTAATTTTTTGTTCGTCAGAGCGAAGGGGGTGGGATGGAGGACTGACGACGACACGTGCCTTTTTACGTAACCACCCTTTCCAATCATAGGTCAATATATATTATAAATGCCGTACTTGGTAAGTGCGAGCCGGTAGCAGAGTCGGTAGAGTGACGTTCTTCGATCGTCAGTCTTGGGGTTGGAGGTTCGAGCCCCAGCATGTCACCAACGACATTAATTTTTTGTTCGTCGGAGCGTAGGGGGTGGGATAGAGGACTGACGACGACACGTGACTTTTGACGTCACCACCCTTTGCAATCATAGGTCGATATATATTATAAATTCCGTACTTGGTAAGTGCGAGCCGGTTGCCCAATCGGAAAAGCGACGTTCTTAGATCGTCAGCCTTGGGGTTGGAGGTTCGAGCCCCAGCATGTCACCAACGACATTATTTTTTTGTTCGTCGGAGCGTACGGGGTGGGATAGAGGACTGACGACGACACGTGCCTTTTGACATCACCACCCTTTGCAATCATAGGTCGATATATATTATAAATTCCGCACTTGGTAAGTGCGAGCCGGTTGCCCAATCGGAAAAGCGACGTTCTTAGATCGTCAGCCTTGGGGTTGGAGGTTCGAGCCCCAGCATGTCACCAACGACATTAATTTTTTGTTCGTCGGAACCTAGGGGGTGGGATGGAGGACTGACGACGACACGTGACTTTTGACGTAAACACCCTTTGCAATCATAGGTCGATATATATTATAAATTCCGTACTTGGTAAGTGCGAACCGGTAGCCCAGTCGGTAGAGTGACGTTCTTCGATCGTCAGTCTTGGGGTTGGACGTTCGAGCCCAAGCAAGTCACCAACGACTATTTTTTTTTGTCAGAGCGAAGGGTGTGGGATGCAGGACTAACGACGACACGTGACTTTTGACGTCACCAACCTTTGCAATCATATGTTTATATATATTATAAATTCGGTATTTGGTAAGTGCGAGCCGGTAGCCCAGTCGGTAGAGTGACGTTCTTCGATCGTCAGTCTTGGGGTTGGAGGTTCGAGCCCCAGCATGTCACCAAGGACATTAATTTTTTGTTCGTCAGAGCGAAGGGGGTGGGATGGAGGACTGACGACGACACGTGCCTTTTTACGTAACCACCCTTTCCAATCATAGGTCAATATATATTATAAATGCCGTACTTGGTAAGTGCGAGCCGGTAGCAGAGTCGGTAGAGTGACGTTCTTCGATCGTCAGTCTTGGGGTTGGAGGTTCGAGCCCCAGCATGTCACCAACGACATTAATTTTTTGTTCGTCGGAGCGTAGGGGGTGGGATAGAGGACTGACGACGACACGTGACTTTTGACGTCACCACCCTTTGCAATCATAGGTCGATATATATTATAAATTCCGTACTTGGTAAGTGCGAGCCGGTTGCCCAATCGGAAAAGCGACGTTCTTAGATCGTCAGCCTTGGGGTTGGAGGTTCGAGCCCCAGCATGTCACCAACGACATTATTTTTTTGTTCGTCGGAGCGTAGGGGGTGGGATAGAGGACTGACGACGACACGTGCCTTTTGACGTCACCACCCTTTGCAATCATAGGTCGATATATATTATAAATTCCGCACTTGGTAAGTGCGAGCCGGTTGCCCAATCGGAAAAGCGACGTTCTTAGATCGTCAGCCTTGGGGTTGGAGGTTCGAGCCCCAGCATGTCACCAACGACATTAATTTTTTGTTCGTCGGAACCTAGGGGGTGGGATGGAGGACTGACGACGACACGTGACTTTTGACGTAAACACCCTTTGCAATCATAGGTCGATATATATTATAAATTCCGTACTTGGTAAGTGCGAACCGGTAGCCCAGTCGGTAGAGTGACGTTCTTCGATCGTCAGTCTTGGGGTTGGAGGTTCGAGCCCCAGCATGTCACCAACGACATTAATTTTTTGTTCGTCGGAGCCTAGGGGGTGGGATGGAGGACTGACGACGACACGTGACTTTTGACGTAAACACCCTTTGCAATCATAGGTCGATATATATTATAAATTCCGTACTTGGTAAGTGCGAACCGGTAGCCCAGTCGGTAGAGTGACGTTCTTCGATCGTCAGTCTTGGGGTTGGAGGTTCGAGCCCCAGCATGTCACCAACGACATTAATTTTTTGTTCGTCGGAGCGTAGGGGGTGGGATAAAGGACTGACGACGACACGTGACTTTTTACGTAACAACCCTTTCCAATCATTGGTCTATATATATTATAAATTCCGTACTTGGTAAGTGCGAGCCGGTAGCCCAGTCGGTAGAGTGACGTTCTTAGATCGTCAGTCTTGGGGTTGGAGGTTCGAGCCCTAGCAGGTCACCAACGGCTTTTTTTTGACAGAGCGAAGGGTGTGCGATAGAGGACTGACGACGACACGTGACTTTTGACGTCACCACCCTTTGCAATCATAGGTCTATATATATATTATAAATTCCGTACTAGGTGAGTGCGAGCCGGTAGCCCAGTCGGTAGAGTGACGTTCTTCGATCGTCAGTCTTGGGGTTTGAGGTTCGAGCCCCAGCATGTCACCAACGACATTTATTTTTGTTCGTCAGAGCGAAGGGGGTGGGATGGAGGACTGACGACGACACGTGACTTTTGACGTCAGAGCGAAGGGTGTGGGATAAAGGACTGACGACGACACGTGACTTTTTAGGTAACCACCCTTTGCAATCATTGGCTTATATATATTATAAATTCCATACTTGGTTAGTGCGAGCCGGTAGCCCATTCGGTAGAGTGACGTTCTTCGATCGTCAGTCTTGGGGTTGGAGGTTCGAGTCCCAGCATGTCACCAACGACATTAATTTTTTGTTCGTCGGAGCGAAGGGGGTGGGATGGAGGACTGACGACGACACGTGCCTTTTGACGTCACCACCCTTTCCAATCATAGGTCTATATATATTATAAATTCCGTACTTGGTAAGTGCGAGCCGGTCGCCCAGTCGTAAGAGTGACGTTCTTAGATCGTCAGTCTTGGGGTTGGACGTTCGAGCCCTAGCAGGTCACCAACGACTTTTTTTTTGTTAGAGCAAAGGGTGTGTGAAAGAAGACTGGTGACGACACGTGACTTTTGACGTCACCACCCTTTCCAATCATAGGTCTATATATATTATAAATTCCGTACTTGGTAAGTGCGAGCCGGTAGCCCAGTCGTAAGAGTGACGTTCTTAGATCGTCAGTCTTGGGGTTGGAGGTTCGAGCCCTAGCAGGTCAACAACGACTTTTTTTTTGTCAGAGCGAAGGGTGTGCGATAGAGGACTGACGACGACACGTGACTTTTGACGTCACCACCCTTTGCAGTCATAGGTTTATATATATTATAATTTCCGTACTTGGTAAGTGCGAGCCGGTAGCCCAGTCGGTAGAGTGACGTTCTTCGATCGTCAGTCTTGGGGTTGGAGGTTCGAGCCCCAGCATGTCACCAACGACATTTATTTTTGTTCGTCAGAGCGAAGGGGGTGGGATGGAGGACTGACGACGACACGTGACTTTTTACGTAAACACCCTTTGCAATCATTGGCTTATATACATTATAAATTCCGTACTTGGTAAGTGCGAGCCGGTAGCCCGGTCGGTAGAGTGACGTTCTTCGATCGTCAGTCTTGGGGTGGAGGTTCGAGCCCCAGCAAGTCACCAACGACATTTTTTTTTTCGTCAGAGTGATTGGGGTGGAATGGAGGACTGACGACGACACGTGACTTTTGACGTCACCACCCTTTGCAATCATTTGCTTATATACATTATAAATTCCGTACTTGGTAAGTGCGAGCCGGTAGCCCAGTCGGTAGAGTGACGTTCTTCGATCGTCAGTCTTGGGGTTGGAGGTTCGAGCCCCAGCATGTCACCAACGACATTTATTTTTCTTCGTCAGAGCGAAGGGGGTGGGATGGACGACTGACGACACGTGACTTTTGACGTCACCACCCTTTCCAATCATAGGTCGATATATGTTATAAATTCCGTTCTTGGTAGGTGCGAGCCGGTTGCCCAATCGGAAGCGACGTTCTTAGATCGTCAGTCTTGGGGTTGGAGGTTCGAGCCCTAGCAGGTCAACAACGACTTTTTCTTTGTCAGACCGAAGGGTGTGGGATAAAGGACTGACGACGACACGTGACTTTTTACGTAACCACCCTTTCCAATCATTGGTCTATATATATTATAAATTCCGTACTTGGTAAGTGCGAGCCGGTAGCCCAGTCGTAAGAGTGACGTTCTTAGATCGTCAGTCTTGGTGTTGGAGGTTCGAGCCCTAGCAGGTCACCAACGACTTTTTTTTGTTAGAGCAAAGGGTGTGCGAAAGAAGACTGGTGACGACACGTGACTTTTGACGTCACCACCCTTTCCAATCATAGGTCTATATATATTATAAATTCCGTACTTGGTAAGTGCGAGCCGGTAGCCCAGTCGGTAGAGTGACGTTCTTCGATCGTCAGTCTTGGGGTGGAGGTTCGAGCCCCAGCAAGTCACCAACGACATTTTTTTTTTCGTCAGAGTGATTGGGGTGGGATGGAGGACTGACGACGACACGTGACTTTTGACGTCACCACCCTTTGCAATCATTTGCATATATACATTATAAATTCCGTACTTGGTAAGTGCGAGCCGGTAGCCCAGTCGGTAGAGTGACGTTCTTCGATCGTCAGTCTTGGGGTTGGAGGTTCGAGCCCCAGCATGTCACCAACGACATTTATTTTTCGTCGTCAGAGCGAAGGGGGTTGGATGGACGACTGACGACGACACGTGACTTTTGACGTCACCACCCTTTCCAATCATAGGTCGATATATATTAAAAATTCCGTTCTTGGTAGGTGCGAGCCGGTTGCCCAATCGGAAAAGCGACGTTCTTAGATCGTCAGCCTTGGGGTTGGAGGTTCGAGCCCTAGCAGGTCAACAACGACTTTTTCTTTGTCAGAGCGAAGGGTGTGGGATAAAGGACTGACGACGACACGTGACTTTTTACGTAACCACCCTTTCCAAACATTGGTCTATATATATTATAAATTCCGTACTTGGTAAGTGCGAGCCGGTAGCCCAGTCGTAAGAGTGACGTTCTTAGATCGTCAGTCTTGGGGTTGGAGGTTCGAGCCCTAGCAGGTCACCAACGACTTTTCGTTGTTAGAGCAAAGGGTGTTCGATAGAAGACTGGTGACGACACGTGACTTTTGACGTCAACACCCTTTCCAATCATAGGTCTATATATATTATAAATTCCGTACCTGGTAAGTGCGAGCCGGTAGCCCAGTCGTAAGAGTGACGTTCTTCGATCGTCAGTCTTGGGGTTGGAGGTTCGAGCCCTAGCAGGTCACCAACCACTGTGTTTTGGACGGGGGTAGGTGTGTGCGATAGAGGACTGACGAGGACACGTGACTTTTGACGTCACCACCCTTCGCAGTCATAGGTTTATATATATTATAATTTCCGTACTTGGTAAGTGCGAGCCGGTAGCCCAGTCGGTAGAGTGACGTTCTTCGATCGTCAGTCTTGGGGTTGGAGGTTCGAGCCCCAGCATGTCACCAACGACATTTATTTTTGTTCGTCGGAGCGAAGGTGGTGGGATGGAGGACTGACGACGACACGTGCCTTTTGACGTCACCACCCTTTGCAATCATAGGTTTATATATATTATAATTTCCGTACTTGGTAAGTGCGAGCCGGTTGCCCAGTCGGTAGAGTGACGTTCTTCGATCGTCAGTCTTGGGGTTGGAGGTTCGAGCCCTAGCAGGTCACCAACGACTTGTTTTTGTCAGAGCGAAGGGTTTGCGATAGAGGACTGACGACGACACGTGACTTTTGACGTCACCACCCTTCGCAGTCATAGGTTTATATATATTATAATTTCCGTACTTGGTGAGTGCGAGCCGGTAGCCCAGTCGGTAGAGTGACGTTCTTCGATCGTCAGTCTTGGGGTTGAGGTTCGAGCCCCAGCATGTCACCAACGACATTTATTTTTGTTCGTCAGAGCGAAGGGGTGGGATGGAGGACTGACGACGACACGTGACTTTTACGTAAACACCCTTTGCAATCATTGGCTTATATACATTATAAATTCCGTACTTGGTAAGTGCGAGCCGATAGCCCAGTCGTAAGAGTGACGTTCTTCGATCGTCAGTCTTGGGGTTGGAGGTTCGAGCCCTAGCAGGTCACCAACGACTTTTTTTTGTTAGAGCAAAGGGTGTGCGATAGAAGACTGGTGATGACACGTGAATTTTAACGGCAGCACCCTTTCCAATCATTGGTCTATATATATTATAAATTCCGTACTTGGTAAGTGCGAGCCGGTAGCCCAGTCGGTAGAGTGACGTTCTTCGATCGTCAGTCTTGGGGTGGAGGTTCGAGCCCCAGCAAGTCACCAACGACATTTTTTTTTTCGTCAGAGTGATTGGGGTGGGATTGAGGACTGACGACGACACGTGACTTTTGACGTCACCACCCTTTGCAATCATAGTTTTATATATATTATAAATTCCGTACCTGGTGAGAGCGAGCCGGTAGCCCAGTCGGTAGAGTGACGTTCTTCGATCGTTAGTTATGGGGTTGGAGGTTCGAGCCCCAGCATGTCAGCAATGACATTTATTTTTTATCGTCAGAGCGAAAGGGTGGGACGGAGGACTGACGACGACACGTGACTTTTGACGTCGCCACCCTTTGCAATCATAAGTTTATATATATTATAAATTTCGTACTTGGTATGTGCGAGCCGGTAGCCAAGTGGGTAGAGTGACGTTCTTCGATCGTTAGTCTTGGGGTTGGAGGTTCGAGTCCCAGCAAGTCACCAATGATTTTTTTTTCAGAGCGAAGGGGTGCGATGGAGGACTGACGACGACACGTGACTTTTGACGTCACCACCCTTCGCAGTCATAGGTTTATATATATTATAATTTCCGTACTTGGTAAGTGCGAGCCGGTAGCCCAGTCGGTAGAGTGACGTTCTTCGATCGTTAGTCTTGGGGTTGGAGGTTCGAGTCCCAGCAAGTCACCAATGATTTTTTTTTCAGAGCGAAGGGGTGGGATGGAGGACTGACGACGACCCGTGACTTTTTACGTAACCACCCTTTCCAATCATTGGTCTATATATATTATAAATTCCGTACTTGGTAAGTGCGAGCCGGTAGCCCAGTCGTAAGAGTGACGTTCTTAGATCGTCAGTCTTGGGGTTGGAGGTTCGAGCCCTAGCAGGTCACCAACGACTTTTTTTTGTTAGAGCAAAGGGTGTGCGAAAGAAGACTGGTGACGACACGTGACTTTTGACGTCACCACCCTTTCCAATCATAGGTCTATATATATTATAAATTCCGTACTTGGTAAGTGCGAGCCGGTAGCCCAGTCGGTAGAGTGACGTTCTTCGATCGTCAGTCTTGGGGTGGAGGTTCGAGCCCCAGCAAGTCACCAACGACATTTTTTTTTCGTCAGAGTGATTGGGGTGGGATTGAGGACTGACGACGACACGTGACTTTTGACGTCACCACCCTTTGCAATCATTTGCTTATATACATTTTAAATTCCGTACTTGGTAAGTGCGAGCCGGTAGCCCAGTCGGTAGAGTGACGTTCTTCGATCGTCAGTCTTGGGGTTGGAGGTTCGAGCCCCAGCATGTCACCAACGACATTTATTTTTCGTCGTCAGAGCGAAGGGGGTTGGATGGACGACTGACGACGACACGTGACTTTTGACGTCACCACCCTTTCCAATCATAGGTCGATATATATTATAAATTCCGTTCTTGGTAGGTGCGAGCCGGTTGCCCAATCGGAAAAGCGACGTTCTTAGATCGTCAGCCTTGGGGTTGGAGGTTCGAGCCCTAGCAGGTCAACAACGACTTTTTCTTTGTCAGAGCGAAGGGTGTGGGATAAAGGACTGACGACGACACGTGACTTTTTACGTAACCACCCTTTCCAAACATTGGTCTATATATATTATAAATTCCGTACTTGGTAAGTGCGAGCCGGTAGCCCAGTCGTAAGAGTGACGTTCTTAGATCGTCAGTCTTGGGGTTGGAGGTTCGAGCCCTAGCAGGTCACCAACGACTTTTTTTTTGTTAGAGCAAAGGGTGTTCGAAAGAAGACTGGTGACGACACGTGACTTTTGACGTCACCACCTTTTCCAATCATAGGTCTATATATATTATAAATTCCGTACCTGGTAAGTGCGAGCCGGTAGCCCAGTCGTAAGAGTGACGTTCTTCGATCGTCAGTCTTGGGGTTGGAGGTTCGAGCCCTAGCAGGTCACCAACGACTTTTTTTTTGTCAGAGCGAAGGGTGTGCGATAGAGGACTGACGAGGACACGTGACTTTTGACGTCACCACCCTTCGCAGTCATAGGTTTATATATATTATAATTTCCGTACTTGGTAAGTGCGAGCCGGTAGCCCAGTCGGTAGAGTGACGTTCTTCGATCGTCAGTCTTGGGGTTGGAGGTTCGAGCCCCAGCATGTCACCAACGACATTTATTTTTGTTCGTCGGAGCGAAGGTGGTGGGATGGAGGACTGACGACGACACGTGCCTTTTGACGTCACCACCCTTTGCAATCATAGGTTTATATATATTATAATTTCCGTACTTGGTAAGTGCGAGCCGGTTGCCCAGTCGGTAGAGTGACGTTCTTCGATCGTCAGTCTTGGGGTTGGAGGTTCGAGCCCTAGCAGGTCACCAACGACTTGTTTTTTGTCAGAGCGAAGGGTTTGCGATAGAGGACTGACGACGACACGTGACTTTTGACGTCACCACCCTTCGCAGTCATAGGTTTATATATATTATAATTTCCGTACTTGGTGAGTGCGAGCCGGTAGCCCAGTCGGTAGAGTGACGTTCTTCGATCGTCAGTCTTGGGGTTGGAGGTTCGAGCCCCAGCATGTCACCAACGACATTTATTTTTGTTCGTCAGAGCGAAGGGGGTGGGATGGAGGACTGACGACGACACGTGACTTTTTACGTAAACACCCTTTGCAATCATTGGCTTATATACATTATAAATTCCGTACTTGGTAAGTGCGAGCCGATAGCCCAGTCGTAAGAGTGACGTTCTTCGATCGTCAGTCTTGGGGTTGGAGGTTCGAGCCCTAGCAGGTCACCAACGACTTTTTTTTGTTAGAGCAAAGGGTGTGCGAAAGAAGACTGGTGACGACACGTGACTTTTGACGTCACCACCCTTTCCAATCATAGGTCTATATATATTATAAATTCCGTACTTGGTAAGTGCGAGCCGGTAGCCCAGTCGGTAGAGTGACGTTCTTCGATCGTCAGTCTTGGGGTGGAGGTTCGAGCCCCAGCAAGTCACCAACGACATTTTTTTTTTCGTCAGAGTGATTGGGGTGGGATTGAGGACTGACGACGACACGTGACTTTTGACGTCACCACCCTTTGCAATCATTTGCTTATGTACATTTTAAATTCCGTACTTGGTAAGTGCGAGCCGGTAGCCCAGTCGGTAGAGTGACGTTCTTCGATCGTCAGTCTTGGGGTTGGAGGTTCGAGCCCCAGCATGTCACCAACGACATTTATTTTTGTTCGTCGGAGCGAAGGTGGTGGGATGGAGGACTGACGACGACACGTGCCTTTTGACGTCACCACCCTTTGCAATCATAGGTTTATATATATTATAATTTCCGTACTTGGTAAGTGCGAGCCGGTTGCCCAGTCGGTAGAGTGACGTTCTTCGATCGTCAGTCTTGGGGTTGGAGGTTCGAGCCCTAGCAGGTCACCAACGACTTGTTTTTTGTCAGAGCGAAGGGTTTGCGATAGAGGACTGACGACGACACGTGACTTTTGACGTCACCACCCTTCGCAGTCATAGGTTTATATATATTATAATTTCCGTACTTGGTAAGTGCGAGCCGGTAGCCCAGTCGGTAGAGTGACGTTCTTCGATCGTCAGTCTTGGGGTTGGAGGTTCGAGCCCCAGCATGTCACCAACGACATTTATTTTTGTTCGTCAGAGCGAAGGGGGTGGGATGGAGGACTGACGACGACACGTGACTTTTTACGTAACCACCCTTTCCAATCATTGGTCTATATATATTATAAATTCCGTACTTGGTAAGTGCGAGCCGGTAGCCCAGTCGTAAGAGTGACGTTCTTAGATCGTCAGTCTTGGGGTTGGAGGTTCGAGCCCTAGCAGGTCACCAACGACTTTTTTTTGTTAGAGCAAAGGGTGTGCGAAAGAAGACTGGTGACGACACGTGACTTTTGACGTCACCACCCTTTCCAATCATAGGTCTATATATATTATAAATTCCGTACTTGGTAAGTGCGAGCCGGTAGCCCAGTCGGTAGAGTGACGTTCTTCGATCGTCAGTCTTGGGGTGGAGGTTCGAGCCCCAGCAAGTCACCAACGACATTTTTTTTTCGTCAGAGTGATTGGGGTGGGATTGAGGACTGACGACGACACGTGACTTTTGACGTCACCACCCTTTGCAATCATTTGCTTATATACATTTTAAATTCCGTACTTGGTAAGTGCGAGCCGGTAGCCCAGTCGGTAGAGTGACGTTCTTCGATCGTCAGTCTTGGGGTTGGAGGTTCGAGCCCAAGCATGTCACCAACGACATTTATTTTCGTCGTCAGAGCGAAGGGGATCGGATCGACGACTGTCGACGACACGCGACTGATGACGTCACCACCCTTTCCAATCATAGGTCGATATATATTATAAATTCCGTTCTTGGTAGGTGCGAGCCGGTTGCCCAATCGGAAAAGCGACGTTCTTAGATCGTCAGCCTTGGGGTTGGAGGTTCGAGCCCTAGCAGGTCAACAACGACTTTTTCTTTGTCAGAGCGAAGGGTGTGGGATAAAGGATTGATGACGACACGTGACTTTTGAGTCACCACCCTTTGCAAACATTGGTCTATATATATTATAAATTCCATACTTGGTAAGTGCGAGCCGGTAGCCCAGTCGTAAGAGTGACGTTCTTAGATCGTCAGTCTTGGGGTTGGAGGTTCGAGACCTCGCAGGTAACCAACAATTTTTTTTTTGTTAGAGCAAAGGGTGTTCGAAAGAAGACTGGTGACGACACGTGACTTTTGACGTCACCACCTTTTCCAATCATAGGTCTATATATATTATAAATTCCGTACCTGGTAAGTGCGAGCCGGTAGCCCAGTCGTAAGAGTGACGTTCTTCGATCGTCAGTCTTGGGGTTGAGGTTCGAGCCCTAGCAGGTCACCAACGACTTTTTTTGTCAGAGCGAAGGGTGTGCGATAGAGGACTGACGAGGACACGTGACTTTTGACGTCACCACCCTTCGCAGTCATAGGTTTATATATATTATAATTTCCGTACTTGGTAAGTGCGAGCCGGTAGCCCAGTCGGTAGAGTGACGTTCTTCGATCGTCAGTCTTGGGGTTGGAGGTTCGAGCCCCAGCATGTCACCAACGACATTTATTTTTGTTCGTCGGAGCGAAGGTGGTGGGATGGAGGACTGACGACGACACGTGCCTTTTGACGTCACCACCCTTTGCAATCATAGGTTTATATATATTATAATTTCCGTACTTGGTAAGTGCGAGCCGGTTGCCCAGTCGGTAGAGTGACGTTCTTCGATCGTCAGTCTTGGGGTTGGAGGTTCGAGCCCTAGCAGGTCACCAACGACTTGTTTTTTGTCAGAGCGAAGGGTTTGCGATAGAGGACTGACGACGACACGTGACTTTTGACGTCACCACCCTTCGCAGTCATAGGTTTATATATATTATAATTTCCGTACTTGGTAAGTGCGAGCCGGTAGCCAGTCGGTAGAGTGACGTTCTTCGATCGTCAGTCTTGGGGTTGGAGGTTCGAGCCCCAGCATGTCACCAACGACATTTATTTTTGTTCGTCAGAGCGAAGGGGGTGGGATGGAGGACTGACGACGACACGTGACTTTTTACGTAAACACCCTTTGCAATCATTGGCTTATATACATTATAAATTCCGTACTTGGTAAGTGCGAGCCGATAGCCCAGTCGTAAGAGTGACGTTCTTCGATCGTCAGTCTTGGGGTTGGAGGTTCGAGCCCTAGCAGGTCACCAACGACTTTTTTTTGTTAGAGCAAAGGGTGTGCGAAAGAAGACTGGTGACGACACGTGACTTTTGACGTCACCACCCTTTCCAATCATAGGTCTATATATATTATAAATTCCGTACTTGGTAAGTGCGAGCCGGTAGCCCAGTCGGTAGAGTGACGTTCTTCGATCGTCAGTCTTGGGGTGGAGGTTCGAGCCCCAGCAAGTCACCAACGACATTTTTTTTTTCGTCAGAGTGATTGGGGTGGGATTGAGGACTGACGACGACACGTGACTTTTGACGTCACCACCCTTTGCAATCATTTGCTTATATACATTTTAAATTCCGTACTTGGTAAGTGCGAGCCGGTAGCCCAGTCGGTAGAGTGACGTTCTTCGATCGTCAGTCTTGGGGTTGGAGGTTCGAGCCCCAGCATGTCACCAACGACATTTATTTTTGTTCGTCGGAGCGAAGGTGGTGGGATGGAGGACTGACGACGACACGTGCCTTTTGACGTCACCACCCTTTGCAATCATAGGTTTATATATATTATAATTTCCGTACTTGGTAAGTGCGAGCCGGTTGCCCAGTCGGTAGAGTGACGTTCTTCGATCGTCAGTCTTGGGGTTGGAGGTTCGAGCCCTAGCAGGTCACCAACGACTTGTTTTTGTCAGAGCGAAGGGTTTGCGATAGAGGACTGACGACGACACGTGACTTTTGACGTCACCACCCTTCGCAGTCATAGGTTTATATATATTATAATTTCCGTACTTGGTAAGTGCGAGCCGGTAGCCCAGTCGGTAGAGTGACGTTCTTCGATCGTCAGTCTTGGGGTTGGAGGTTCGAGCCCCAGCATGTCACCAACGACATTTATTTTTGTTCGTCAGAGCGAAGGGGGTGCGATGGAGGACTGACGACGACACGTGACTTTTTACGTAAACACCCTTTGCAATCATTGGCTTATATACATTATAAATTCCGTACTTGGTAAGTGCGAGCCGATAGCCCAGTCGTAAGAGTGACGTTCTTCGATCGTCAGTCTTGGGGTTGGAGGTTCGAGCCCTAGCAGGTCACCAACGACTTTTTTTTGTTAGAGCAAAGGGTGTGCGAAAGAAGACTGGTGACGACACGTGACTTTTGACGTCACCACCCTTTCCAATCATAGGTCTATATATATTATAAATTCCGTACTTGGTAAGTGCGAGCCGGTAGCCCAGTCGGTAGAGTGACGTTCTTAGATCGTCAGTCTTGGGGTGGAGGTTCGAGCCCCAGCAAGTCACCAACGACATTTTTTTTTTCGTCAGAGTGATTGGGGTGGGATTGAGGACTGACGACGACACGTGACTTTTGACGTCACCACCCTTTGCAATCATTTGCTTATATACATTTTAAATTCCGTACTTGGTAAGTGCGAGCCGGTAGCCCAGTCGGTAGAGTGACGTTCTTCGATCGTCAGTCTTGGGGTTGGAGGTTCGAGCCCAAGCATGTCACCAACGACATTTATTTTTCGTCGTCAGAGCGAAGGGGGTTGGATGGACGACTGACGACGACACGTGACTTTTGACGTCACCACCCTTTCCAATCATAGGTCGATATATATTATAAATTCCGTTCTTGGTAGGTGCGAGCCGGTTGCCCAATCGGAAAAGCGACGTTCTTAGATCGTCAGCCTTGGGGTTGGAGGTTCGAGCCCTAGCAGGTCAACAACGACTTTTTCTTTGTCAGAGCGAAGGGTGTGGGATAAAGGACTGACGACGACACGTGACTTTTTACGTAACCACCCTTTCCAAACATTGGTCTATATATATTATAAATTCCGTACTTGGTAAGTGCGAGCCGGTAGCCCAGTCGTAAGAGTGACGTTCTTAGATCGTCAGTCTTGGGGTTGGAGGTTCGAGCCCTAGCAGGTCACCAACGACTTTTTTTTTTAATCAGAGCGAAGGGTGTGGGATAGAGGACTGACGACGACACGTGAGTTTTTACGTAACCACCCTTTGCAATCATTGGCTTATAAATATTATAAATTCTGTACTTGGTAAGTGCGAGCCGTTAGCCCAGTCGTTAGAGTGACGTTCTTCGATCGTCAGTCTTGGGGTTGGAGGTTCGAGCCCCAGCATGTCACATAAAACATTTATTTATTTTTTTTGATCAGAGCGAAGGGTTTGGGATAGAAGACTGACGACAACACCTGACTTTTGACGTCACCACCCTTTGCAATCATAGGTTAGTATATATTATAATTTCCATTTTTGTTTAGTGCGAGCCCGTAGCTCAGTCGGTAGAGTGACGTTCTTCGATCGTCAGTCTTGGGGCCGGAGGTTCGAGCCCTAGCATGTCACCAACGACATTTTTTTTTTACGTCAGAGCGAAGGTGGTGGGATTGAGGACTGACAACGACACGTGACTTTTGACGTCACCATCCTTTGCAATCATAGGTTTATATATATTATAAATTCCGTACTTGGCAAGTGCGAGCCGGTAGCCCAGTCGGAAGAGAAACGTTCTTCGATCGTCAGTCGAGGGGTTGGAGGTTACTTAACACATTTATTTTTTTTATCAGAGCGAAGGGTGTGGGATAGAGGACTGACGACGACACGAGACTTTTTACGTCACCACCCTTTGCAATCATAGGTTTATATATATTATATTTTCCATTTTTGATGAGTGTTGGGAGCTGGAGGTTCGAGCCTCAGCATGTTACTTAAAATATTTAATGGACTTTTGACGTCACCACCCTTTGCAAAAATGGGTTAATATATATTATTGGTACGACGACAAGTGACTTTTGACGTCACCACCCTTTGCAATCATAGGTTTACATATATTCTAATTTCCATTTTTGTTGAGTGCGAGCCCGTAGCTCAGTCGGTGGAGTGACGTTCTTAGATCGTCAGTCTTTGGGTTGGAGGTTCGAGCCCCAGCAGGTCACCAACGACTTTTTTTTATCAGATCTAAGAGTGTGGGATAGAAGACTGACGACAACACCTGACTTTTGACGTCACCACCCTTTGCAAACATAGGTTTACATATATTCTAATTTCCATTTTTGTTGAGTGCGAGCCCGTAGCTCAGTCGGTAGAGTGACGTTCTTAGATCGTCAGTCTTTGGGTTGGAGGTTCGAGCCCCAGCAGGTCACCAACGACTTTTTTTTATCAGATCTAAGAGTGTGGGATAGAAGACTGACGACAACACCTGACTTTTGACGTCACCACCCTTTGCAAACATAGGTTTACATATATTCTAATTTCCATTTTTGTTGAGTGCGAGCCCGTAGCTCAGTCGGTAGAGTGACGTTCTTAGATCGTCAGTCTTGGGGTTGGAGGTTCGAGCCCCAGCAGGTCACAAACGACTTTTGGTTTTTGATCGGAGCGAAAGGTGTGGGATAGAAGTCTGACGACGACACGTGACTTTTGACGTCACCACCCTTTGCAATCATAGGTTTACATATATTATAATTTCCATTTTTGTTGAGTGCGAGCCCGTAGCTCAGTCGGTAGAGTGTCGTTCTTCGATCGTCAGTCTTGGAAGCTGGAGGCTCGAGCGCCAGCATGTCACTAACGACATTTATTTTTTTTCGTCAGAGCGAAGGTGGTGGGATTGAGGACTGACAACGACACGTGACTTTTGACGTCGCACCCCTTTGCAATCATAGGTTTATATATATATATATTATAAATTCAGTACTTGGCAAGTGCGAGCCGGTAGCCCAGTCGGAAGAGTCACGTTCTTCGATCGTCAGTCGAGGGGTTGGAGGTTCGAGCCCCTGCATGTCACTTAACACATTTATTTATTTTTTATCAGACCGAAGGGTGTGGGATAGAGGACTGACGACGACGCGTGACTTTTGACGTCACCACCCTTTGCAATCATAGGTTTATATATATTATATTTTCCATTTTTGATGAGTGCGAGCCCGTAGCTCAGTCGGTAGAGTGACGTCTTCGATCCTCAGTCTTGGGGATTTAGGTTCGAGCCCCAGCATGTAACTAAAGATATTTATTTGACTTTTGACGTCACCACCCTTTGCAAAAATGGGTTAATATATATTATGTATTCCGTACTTGGTAAGTGCGAGCCGGTAGCCCAGTCGATAGTGTGACGTTCTTAGATAGTCAGTCTTGGGGTTGGAGGTTCGAGCCCCAACATGTCACCAACGACATTCATTTTTTGCTCGTAAGAGCGAAGGGGCTGGGATGGAGAACTGACGACGACTCGTGACTTTTTACGTAAACACCCTTTGCAATCATTGGCTTATATACATTATAAATTCCGTACTTGGTAAGTGCGAGCCGGTAGCCCAGTAGTAAGAGTGACGTTCTTCGATCGTCAGTCTTGGGTTTTGAGGTTCGAGTACCAGCATGTCACCAACGACATTAATTTTTTGTTCGTCTGAGCGAAGGGGGTGGGATGGAGGACTGACGACGACACGTGCCTTTTGACGTCACCACCCTTTCCAATCATAGGTCTATATATATTATAAATTCCGTACTTGGTAAGTGCGAGCCGGTCGCCCAGTCGTAAGAGTGACGTTCTTAGATCGTCAGTCTTGGGGTTGGAGGTTCGAGCCCTAGCAGGTCACCAACGACTTTTTTTGTCAGAGCAAAGGGTGTGCGATAGAGGACTGGCGACGACACGTGACTTTTGATGTCACCACCCTTTGCAGTCATAGGTTTATATATATTATAATTTCCGTACTTGGTAAGTGCGAGCCGGTAGCCCAGTCGGTAGAGTGACGTTCTTCGATCGTCAGTCTTGGGGTTGGAGGTTCGAGCCCCAGCATGTCACCAACGACATTTATTTTTGTTCGTCAGAGCGAAGGGGTTGGGATGCAGGACTGACGACGACACGTGACTTTTGACGTCACCACCCTTTGCAATCATAGGTTGATATATATTATAATTTCCGTACTTGGTAAGTGCGAGCCGGTAGCCCAGTCGGTAGAGTGACGTTCTTCGATCGTCCGTCTTGGGGTTGGAGGTTCGAGCCCCAGCATGTCACCAACGACTTTTTTTTTTAATCAGAGCGAAGGGTGTGGGATAGAGGACTGACGACGACACGTGAGTTTTTACGTAACCACCCTTTGCAATCATTGGCTTATAAATATTATAAATTCTGTACTTGGTAAGTGCGAGCCGTTAGCCCAGTCGTTAGAGTGACGTTCTTCGATCGTCAGTCTTGGGGTTGGAGGTTCGAGCCCCAGCATGTCACATAAAACATTTATTTATTTTTTTTGATCAGAGCGAAGGGTTTGGGATAGAAGACTGACGACAACACCTGACTTTTGACGTCACCACCCTTTGCAATCATAGGTTAGTATATATTATAATTTCCATTTTTGTTTAGTGCGAGCCCGTAGCTCAGTCGGTAGAGTGACGTTCTTCGATCGTCAGTCTTGGGGCCGGAGGTTCGAGCCCTAGCATGTCACCAACGACATTTTTTTTTTACGTCAGAGCGAAGGTGGTGGGATTGAGGACTGACAACGACACGTGACTTTTGACGTCGCACCCCTTTGCAATCATAGGTTTATATATATTATAAATTCCGTACTTGGCAAGTGCGAGCCGGTAGCCCAGTCGGAAGAGAAACGTTCTTCGATCGTCAGTCGAGGGGTTGGAGGTTACTTAACACATTTATTTTTTTTTATCAGAGCGAAGGGTGTGGGATAGAGGACTGACGACGACACGAGACTTTTTACGTCACCACCCTTTGCAATCATAGGTTTATATATATTATATTTTCCATTTTTGATGAGTGTTGGGAGCTGGAGGTTCGAGCCTCAGCATGTTACTTAAAATATTTAATGGACTTTTGACGTCACCACCCTTTGCAAAAATGGGTTAATATATATTATTGGTACGACGACAAGTGACTTTTGACGTCACCACCCTTTGCAATCATAGGTTTACATATATTCTAATTTCCATTTTTGTTGAGTGCGAGCCCGTAGCTCAGTCGGTGGAGTGACGTTCTTAGATCGTCAGTCTTTGGGTTGGAGGTTCGAGCCCCAGCAGGTCACCAACGACTTTTTTTTATCAGATCTAAGAGTGTGGGATAGAAGACTGACGACAACACCTGACTTTTGACGTCACCACCCTTTGCAAACATAGGTTTACATATATTCTAATTTCCATTTTTGTTGAGTGCGAGCCCGTAGCTCAGTCGGTAGAGTGACGTTCTTAGATCGTCAGTCTTTGGGTTGGAGGTTCGAGCCCCAGCAGGTCACCAACGACTTTTTTTTATCAGATCTAAGAGTGTGGGATAGAAGACTGACGACAACACCTGACTTTTGACGTCACCACCCTTTGCAAACATAGGTTTACATATATTCTAATTTCCATTTTTGTTGAGTGCGAGCCCGTAGCTCAGTCGGTAGAGTGACGTTCTTAGATCGTCAGTCTTGGGGTTGGAGGTTCGAGCCCCAGCAGGTCACAAACGACTTTTGGTTTTTGATCGGAGCGAAAGGTGTGGGATAGAAGTCTGACGACGACACGTGACTTTTGACGTCACCACCCTTTGCAATCATAGGTTTACATATATTATAATTTCCATTTTTGTTGAGTGCGAGCCCGTAGCTCAGTCGGTAGAGTGTCGTTCTTCGATCGTCAGTCTTGGAAGCTGGAGGCTCGAGCGCCAGCATGTCACTAACGACATTTATTTTTTTTCGTCAGAGCGAAGGTGGTGGGATTGAGGACTGACAACGACACGTGACTTTTGACGTCGCACCCCTTTGCAATCATAGGTTTATATATATATATTATAAATTCAGTGCTTGGTAAGTGGGAGCCGGTAGCCCAGTCGGAAGAGTCACGTTCTTCGATCGTCAGTCGAGGGGTTGGAGGTTCGAGCCCCTGCATGTCACTTAACACATTTATTTATTTTTTATCAGACCGAAGGGTGTGGGATAGAGGACTGACGACGACGCGTGACTTTTGACGTCACCACCCTTTGCAATCATAGGTTTATATATATTATATTTTCCATTTTTGATGAGTGCGAGCCCGTAGCTCAGTCGGTAGAGTGACGTCTTCGATCCTCAGTCTTGGGGATTTAGGTTCAAGCCCCAGCATGTAACTAAAGATATTTATTTGACTTTTGACGTCACCACCCTTTGCAAAAATGGGTTAATATATATTATGTATTCCGTACTTGGTAAGTGCGAGCCGGTAGCCCAGTCGATAGTGTGACGTTCTTAGATAGTCAGTCTTGGGGTTGGAGGTTCGAGCCCCAACATGTCACCAACGACATTCATTTTTTGCTCGTAAGAGCGAAGGGGCTGGGATGGAGAACTGACGACGACTCGTGACTTTTGACGTCACCACCCTTTGCAATCATATATATATTATAATTTCCATTTTTGTTGAGTGCGAGCCCGTAGCTCAGTCGATAGTGTGACGTTCTTAGATCGTCAGTCTTGGGGTTGGAGGTTCGAGCCCAAGCATGTCACCAACGACATTTTTTTTTTCGTCAGAGCGAAGGGTGTGGGATGGAGGACTAACGACGACACGTGACTTTTGACGTCACCACCCTTTGCTATCATAGGTTTATATATATTGTAAATTCCATACTTGGTAAGTGCGAGCCGGTAGTCCAGTCAGAATGACGTTCTTCGATCGTCCGTCGAGGGGTTGGAGGTTCGAACCCCTGCATTTCACTTAACACATTTAATTATTTTTTCGTCAGAGCGAAGGGTGTGGAATGGAGGACTAACGACGACACGTGACTTTTGACGTCACCAACCTTTGCAATCATAGGTTTATATATATTATAAATTCCGCACTTGATAAGCGTGAGCCGCTGGCCCAGTCGGAAGAGTGACGTTCTTCGATCGTCAGTCGAGGGTTTGGAGGTTCGAACCCCTGCATGTCACTTAACACATTTATTTATTTTTTTGTCAGAGCGAAGGGTGTGGGATTGAGGAATAACGACGACACGTGACTTTTGACGTCACCAACCTTTGTAATCATAGGTTTATATGTAAGGTCTATTGTGAGAATTGAAATTATCATCTTGAATGGGGTTGTGAAGCAGGGTGACCGTAATACAAATTCTGCTAAATGCTCTTCCAAAAACTGTCAGATATATCAAAAATCTGCCAAATCCCCATGAATTACTCGAAATACATTATAAACACTTAAAATCGCATGCAAATGTTGTAGTACTGCCTTAACCCTAAAGGGGCCGGGTTATTTTGACCATCTCTCAGCCGGGGGGGGGCGGATTCCGCCCCCCCCTAAGATCTCGGCCATCGAGTGACGAAAAATTTTGAAACTCCGCACATGCATAGAGCAACTCTTCCTAAACATGCCCAAGAAATTTCATGACTATAGGTCAAAGGGTTTTGGAATTATGGCTAATTAATTATTCATATGTATGAATGGCAATTCTGCTCGGTGTACACGACGTATATGCGAAAATTCAGTTTTCACGGCGCGTAGCGCCGGAAAATTTTTTGCTACGTGCCAACCCGTGGTCCGATTTTTATGTTTTTGGTATCAAAAGATGCGCAAAGCTCGAGGCTAAAAAGTCATAACAGCTCGGATCGCGAAAAAAATTTTTTTAGAAGCTATCGCGGAAAATGTTGAGGGGGGGGCGGATTCCGCCCCCCCCCGGCCCCTTTAGGGTTAATTAAGGTTCAAATTGCATTATAAACAATCAATCGTGATATAAAGGTGTTATGAAATTGCGTAAATTTCAGTCAAAACGAGGTTGCGTAACGACGAAATCCGATTCCCAGTGAACCTCAGCACATAGACAAGGCAACCTGTCCCATTATGCAAGGGTTTGTTTGAAAAGATTGAAGCTTTTGTAAACAAATCTACCTTTTTATTCAATTTTAGTATGTTTTTCTGTCAAACAACCATTTTTACAGAATTCTGCCAGAAATTTGCCAAAAAAATCCATTCTGTCAAATTTTCTGTCAAACTCGTTTTTTTAACAAAAAATCTGTCAAAGTTTGCCGAAAATCGGCTAAAACGGTCACTATGTTGTGAAGGGTGTTTGTATCTGGAACCCATAATGTGATGTGCATTCAAATCAAAGCCTGAAATTGGAATTCAATGCAGGACATAACTTTTAATTGTAGGATTCAGACAATATCAACAAAAGATGGATTCGTCTATGTATTATATCTTGTGTATGGATGTTTTAAAATTTAAAATCTGAAAAATCAAATGGCTTGCACGTTACGCCCAAGAAAATAGTTGAAACTAAAATGTGTTATTAATTTGCAATGGAAGATTAAATATTGTATAAAATAAAAAGAAATAGTACTTGAAAACATTCTTGTATTTGTTATCTTTATTCGCAATGGAAGATTAAATGTTCTGTAAAATAAAAATGTTTATTACTTCGAAGCATTCTTTTAAGAATGCAGTGTGTTCAGGCGAAAATCAGAAGTTTGAAAAATACCATGTTGCTGTCTAAATTACCATACCATGTTGCTGTTTAAATTTAATAACACCAAAGTGTTATTAAATTTAAATGCTCAATAATCAAAGAATTAGTACTTAAAAGCATTCTTCAATACTGATATTAAAAAAAATGTTATCAATATTTAATTGATTAACAGTACTGATCTTAACAATTTTGGAAAATGGGAAACATTTAAAGTCATCCAATTATGTTTTATATTTTTTTTTTTAAATCTAAGCTGCTAACTGAAACTGGGTGAACATCTGACCAAAAAAACGAAGAAAAAAGATTAAAATAAAATAAACGATGGCATTGTTAGGCTATCAGCTTTGGTCCAGAAATCGGGCCTCCGGTATCAAATGATCGAAAGGAGCAATGCTATAGCAATTTCTAGCAAGGTATGCACATCTAGAGTTAGGTAAATGTGTGATAGCTTTGCAGTGTGAGCGGTGGCAGTTTTTTGGGTGTTTAATTATCACTTTTAATTACTTTTTTTCTAAACTGGCCGCCAATATGCTTGTTACTGGATTAATTAAATGTGGTAACAAGCATGATTTGGCGACATTTAAAAAAAAAAGTGATAGCACCTAAAAAGGCTGCCACCGCTGCAATGCTATCACATACAGGGGTGCATACCTTGCCAAAAATCACAATGACTATTATTCCCCTCATTTGATACCGACCAAACCCCCCAGGCTGATGGCCTATTATGTACAGTGTGTATCAAAAAAAATGCAAACAAAATATAACGGATTGCCAGACGTAGAGTGTGTAACCAACATAGATAATACAGCGTGTCCCAAAAAAAATGTCCCTCTGATAGACTGCTTAATTAATTCCAAAATCAAGTATTATTCTCAATTTAGTGTTCAGATTTAGAAAGCCCATTTAATTTTGTAACTTTTGTGAAAATTTCATTGGTCTCGCTTCATTGGTTTTGAATACACAGTCTATTATGTAACAGCAGTGCTTTTCAGCCCATTCCAAGTTTGCAGGTGGAAGGACGTGCAGGGGGACAATAAAGGTTTACAAGCTGGACATTGAAGGACAAACCATAAGTGGAACACACCCTGTGAAAGCAAACATGACCAGTGGAACTGAACTTTGATTAGTTTTCATTTAAAAAGTAAATGAACTTGACTTTAGTTACTCAATAACAAAAACATCAACACAGTTGTTGAATTAAAAGTGAAGCATGGAATAAGGTATGTTATGTCTGTAGTGTGCATTTCTTTTATCAAACTTGGAATGGGCCAGAATGCACTGCTGTTACATAAAAGCCTGTGTATTCAAAACCAATGAAGCGAGACCTTTGAAATTTTCACAGTAACTACAAAATTAAGTGGGCTTTCTAAATATGTAAACTTAACTGAGTATAATACTTGATTTTAGTAATTATTCTGTGGTCTATGAGAGGGACATTTTTTTTGGGACACGCTGTATAGGTATGGTTTGAAAGATATGCCTTTCCACTTTAAAATGAGACATCAACGTCCAAATCGAATAATTTTGACAGAGTTATGAGTAATTTTCCAAGAGAGCTCAAATTGACCATGGGACCAATTTTTCAATTTTAGGCATTGGGACAAAGGTAGCCGAATTGCCTCTGTGTGGATATATGCGCTTGCCTGGCCTACACAAATTGTATTTAGCGAGTAAACACAATTCTAAACACATTCTTGCTATCACCTCATGCTAAAAATGTTTAGCATGTAAACATTTTTACAAACCGATAGCAAGACACCCACAGTGGTTTACAATTGTGTTCACTCGCTAAACACATTTTTGTAGACCAGGCAAGTATCCACGCAGAGGCAATTTGGCTACCTTCATCCCAATGCCTACAATTGAAAACTAGGTCCCATGGTCGATTTGACCTCTGTCTTGGAAAAGTACTCATAACTCTGTCAAAAATTATCAGATTTGCACGTTTGATGTCTCATTTTATTAAAATGGGAAGGCGTATCTTTGAAACCATACATTCTATGTCTGGCATTCCGTCAAATTTTGTTTGCATTTGTTTTGATACACACTGTATAGTGTAGTCCCATAAAATGTGTCTCAAACAATTCTCTTTTTATAGCCACAGAACACTTTGATTGAGGGACATGATATATCGTGACTATATCTAACTTGCACCAAGAGGTCAATATTGTACCAAACAGCAAAATAAATGCCGTAGGATGTCCCTGGTTACCATGGTGAGCAGTTCAGAAACACCAGTAATCATCAATTTTGCTCTTTTGTGTAAAAACATTGACATTTGCACATTTGAGGGTCAGAACCATATTTTCTCTCCCTAAACCTGTCAAGTATCCACTTAAGACGAAAATTCATGGTCACGTGACCAACTGCAATGCACGCTAAGAATCCAATATGGCCGCCATTCGCCAAGACATTAAACAAAAATACATTAAAATTGAAAAAAAAACACTAAACTTTTCCTTTTACCCGTAGCTGTAGGGTTTTTACAGGATAACTATGAATAAGCAAAAGAAAGTCGTTGACATTTACTCAACCGTAAAACGTGGTATTTCATTTTATGAATCAACACATTACACATAATTCACCTGCCCATTTAACGCATAATCCACCGGAGACAGCTCAGTTCACCACTGAATTAGGCAGACTCGAAAAAAAGAGTGTTTTATAGCCTTTGTAAATTCAAATCAATGGTACTCGGTCATCCGTGACTACAGAGATGCCAATATTAAAGGTATTCATGGAAGCTGATGATTAAAAACAACTTTGACAGCGTTAAAGTTTTATTCGGATTAACCTTTCTGGATAAACGCACATATGTAGCACGATATGGGACAGAAGGACCCCCCCCCCCTTTTTGTGTGTGTTGGTCATTGTGTTACCAGAATCTCAGGAATTCTAGGGGGATGTCACACTAATAGTCTAGGGTGTGTATATTGGAGATGGGGGGGGGTACCCCTCTGTCCCACATCGTGCTGGGTATATACATGTAACTATAATCTCACATGGGTATAGATGATATATTACTACCATAATCAACTCCGTGATTTCTGAGATCAAAGAGGACATGTGTTGTTTACGGAGATTTGTCATCGAAGCCATCTTTTGGTTCCAGGATGTGCATACATCTGATTAAACGAAAGGAAACAAAACATTAATATTCGATGATTACTCTTTGATGAACAAATGCTATAAAAGCCGTTCTGTGATAAGTACATGACTTTGTACCTTCTTCGACTTTTTTTTTTTTACATGAGGTTCTATTTTGGGCCACGCAATAAACTGTATAACAAAACATACAAAAACCAATAATTCTGCCCAAAAATAAGTGCATTTGTTTAATTTTAATCGCGAAAATTAATATTAACTGTTAATCGCGAAAATTAATATTAAAAATGTATAGTTCATAAGTACAAATGATTCCATGTTCGTATGATTAAACATGGCATTTGCTTTACTACCAATTCTTAAGCATTTACTTGCATCTGTATGAATAAGAAATTAACCAAACGCTTTTTCTGAAAACCATTTGCTAAAATCTGAAAATAAACACTTTTTACCTTTTAGCTTTTGCAACACTATATCGTTAACTTATTGTCATATGAATAAAAAGGAGTAAATGCTTAAGATTTCAAATATTAACCTGTCATATTTCAAGGCTGGGTTGGGGCTACCTTTAAAATATAAAAGCAAATAATTCTGCACAAAAATTCCTGATTTTATTTATGTTAATTGCGAAAAATAAATATTATTAAAATGGCTTATAAAGTACAATTAATACCCTAGTTCGTATGAATAAAAACTGGCTATTTGCATTTAGTATTTTTTTTTAAGCATTTACTCGCATCTGTATGAATAAAAATTAAGCAAACGCTTTTACTGAAAACCATTTGCTCTTGAGTATAATGGCCTGCACAATGTAAAGGTTTACAGGTTTATAAATTTGCAGAAAAAAAAATATCGTAACCGAAACGGCAAGCAGCCATAGATATATATAGAATAAAAAGACTAGATCGGCAGCGCGTGCATACGCGCCATAGAGTGTGCAAAAATTTTCCAGAAATGTTCCCGTTCCGTCATGGACGCTCTACGCGCAATAGTGCGTGGGTCAAAACGTGCGTTCGCACCATAGATATGGTTCGCACCTATATTCCCGTAAGTTTGTGCACAAACGTGTATTTTTATGTCCATAAAAGTAATATTTTTTGACCAATAGTTATTATATCTCCAACACAATTTAATATGTATTATCAAGCTGGAAAGTCACCTTGAAGTTTGCTACATTTTTTCCTCGTATTTATTTTTCGTTTCAAAATGGTGGTGCGCGATGCTACAAATCTCCAGATAAATGTCACGCTTATCTGCTAAAATTGTACATGTATATAGAAGATTGTTTTAAACAATAAATAGGAAAACGTAGAATGTAAAGGCTACTTTAAATGACCGTTTAATTATTTAAAATAAATACTGTGAAATGTTTCAATGGATGATTTTAGATATTGTGTCAGAATATATTGTTATCCTTTTTGGATGAGAACAATTTACTTGGAATGCATTTTATATGTATGACTTTTAATGACAATAATATTGCCCCTGAAAACTTGAAACTTGAAGATGCGTTTTTAGAATGAATTAAATCACACTACAATAATGTTCCTTCTAAATGCACTGGCAGATTCGAACCTTTTGAGAGGAAGGGTACGGATGATGGGTGTGATTGTTGTGTGTATTTCGAAAAAGCATCGTAAAAAAAAGCAAGGGACATTTGATCTCCATTTGACGCTAAGAGCGGTGGCGTGACCAGGCTGGTAGGACGCGGGCATTGGTAGATGGCAGCATCATGGAGATCTTAAAAGCAAAATCGGGAAAGCTGATAGAAGTGAGATCGGGACGGTGAAAATTATATTTTGCAACGGGCAAACAAAACCACGGCTACTCATAGGGCAACGAGATGGGTAAACCGTACGAACTTTTTTTTTATAATCTTAATAACTCAAGGTTATTTAAATATGCTCTTCCTATGTTGTTCAACATTATGAGATTATTGCGCCATATTGAAAATTTTTTGAGATGCTGGATACGCTACTACGAAACTAGAGGAGAGCACAAAAACATAAATTTATTTTTTCTATTTTTTGGTGAAGGGCTGGGGGAGGGGCGTGCATCCCCCCAGTATCCAAAAGTACAAAAATGTATCTGATAACGACGTTTGTCATGTCCTTAGGAGGAACTATTTAAAAACGTGTTCTGGGCTAGGGGGCTATACATGTACTCTGTTTTAATTCTGAAGCATATAGCACTTAAACAACTAATGCATGGTGGGTTTTTTTTAGCAACGCGCACCAGCATTTTAAAACGGAAAATAAATACGAAGAATAAAACGGACCAAACTTCGAAATGAACATGGTGTTTTGAACACCCTCGGGTGCAACTAGCGTTCTTTCGTTTTGGGCGGTTAGTCATGACGGCTCGTCATGACAGCTCGTCATGACGGTCGTCCTGTCCAATCACATTCCACGCTGAAACGAAGGGGCGTGATCAATGGATCTTGGCCAATCAACTGGCTCCTCTGTACGGTAACCTTTGTCGTTCGCAATAAAGACTTTAGGTTATTATTCAAATAGTTCTGGAACACACACAAACATACCCGCCACGGACTGCCACGTCGAATGCCATGGGCATCGCTAGGATTTTTTCTAGAGGGGGGCAAAGCACATCCCCCAAATACCTGTACCTTTGCCAGCATATTCTCAATTTATCATTTTTTCGAGGTTGGGCAGGGGGACATTTACCCACCACTTTTTAGATGATAAAAAGTAGTTATTAAGTAGTAAAGTTTGTCAGGAGCAAAAATGGCCCATTGGGCAGCGCCGGCATTTATCTCCGGTCTCAGAATATTTCATACTGTAGAAGGAGGCTTGTTGGAATTGAGAGGATGAATGTCCATTTGCCTTTGACGAAAACAGTTGGTCTTCCTCGTTTCTACTCATGAATATTAATTTGTGATGACAATTTTTTTTAAAAGCCAGCCATCCAGTCAAATTATGAGAAGCAGAAAAAAAGCTGCCTGATATGGGAGACGTGACTGTCTATATTTTTTTGGGGGGGGGGGGGTTCACATTATGACTACTCAAAAACAGAAACAGTGTCGGTAAATTTCAATTTGTAATTTGACGCAGCCTCTGAGTCCCTGGAGTTTATGTAACATATGCCTATCATCTAAAAATACATGTTTTTATTATGGCTTTCTTGTTTTTGCACTGCAAAACCATTTTTCCGATGCTGGGCATCGAAAAAATGGTTCGTGGCCACATTGTACGAACTTTTGAAACTTCTCCGTTTACGTATGAGAGCAAAACTGGTGAGGTCCATTGCAATCAGTATCCGTTATCTGTCTTTAATCTAAAGAGGTAAAACATCTAAACTGATGCGAGAAAATTAAAGATGATACATGAAAGTCGACATATAAATATTAAACTCATCCCTCTTTTTATCGTGTTCACGTACATGTATAATTTTTGTTTATAATTATGTGCGTAAATTATATATTTACCTTTGCTCTTTTCTCAGTTAGCGTTATCGTAAACATGCTTCAATTCAGTAACATCTACTTTCTTTTTATGCAAAAAAAAATGATCAATATATTTATGTTTGGACTGCTGCTTTGTGGCGTGGGAAATAGCTGTCATGTATTTTCGAATTGGATAAAGACACTTTATTGAATTCTGACCAACAAAGTAATTACATGAACCTGTCTCGAATTCCTTCATTCACATTTCACAAATGCTTGCTTAATAGCGAATTCGATCGACCAAACTGACGCAACGTCGACTGAGCGGCCTAGTCTGGTTCCCAGACCAAAAGATTCTGACTATTCCTGATGAATCTTAGATTAGGCAGCCTCCGTGGCTAAAAAATAAACATGACGACATTGATGGCCCCTTTTTCAAAGCTCGGCTTCGTTTCCGATTTCGCTTTATCCCTTTTAGCTTTTAATGTTCTGATCAAATTTTTAAGTAAATCACTTGCTTCGTAATATCATACAGTTATAATAAAACAGTTTGATGTTTCTATAAGAAAACATTGACTAATGTTGATCTGGAATCTTCAAAATTAGGCACCCAAATAGCACTGTTAGCAGGCGGAGCCGAATGAAGACCGAGTTTTGGAAAATCTCAGTAACAGTCGTCAAATTCAAAACTGTACATGACGCAGCAAAAAGTTCGCCCATGCGATCCAAGTATATTTGATGCACAAAATCGTCGCTGAATTTCAAGTTTTCTAAATGAAAGCAATGAATATTAATTTTCAACTCATTTAAAAAAAATAATAATAAGCAAACAGCAGTTAATTAAACCTTTATTATATTCGGAAATACTCGGGCGCTATCCGATTGCCGACGACACGAATTCGGCAAACTTCGGAAAAAAGGAGGAATTCCTCCCGTTTTAGTCACGTGACGTAAATTGTAATACAGTGTATTACCGGAGGCTACCTGACCTAAGATTCATCAGGAATAGTCAGAATCTTTTGGTCTGGGAACCAGACTACTGAGCGGCCATTGTAGGCGGTCGACTGAGCAAACTTACTGCAGGGCGATACCATTGTCCAGTAGGGGTGAATATCTGCACTATTTTTGCAGCTTTTTCGAGAACCACTCGCCCAAACAACTTCAAACTTGGCACAAACTTTGACGTGAGTGTGCGTTCAACCTGTGAAAACAACACCATTGAATCGCGTGCGTTGTTTGCACGAGCAGTTCTCAAAAACTCTGCAAGCATGCAACCAATACCAGCGGCAAAGCAATTTGCGCTTCCCGAACATGTACATTTTAGACGGGCACTGCACTAGTCATTTTAAATGGTCCCTTATCATAATCAGGGTGACCGTAAAGGTAATGGCAAAATCTGCTAGATGCACTTCAAAAATCTGCTAAATTTAACAAAATCTATTATTACACGAAATACGTTATAAATATTTGTACACTCACACATGCAGATGTTATAAAATGTCCTTAAATAAAACAAATTCTGTCAAATTTAGCTTAAATTCGGCCAAAACGGTCACCATGATCATAACGGTCACCAGTAGCATATCTTGACGTCATACTTACATCGTAGGCACGAGTACCAGTGCGCTTAATGAAGCCATGGCATAGAAAAGAACAACGGTGAGACCAGCGGAAACAGTGAAGGAATATGCTGCACTCTGGAGGATAAGCGAGAAAGCTGTGGAGGCGCCGAAGACCAGCGAGTACATAGAAAACAGTGCGCCTGTGTTGACAAGATCAGAATAACAAGAAGACCAAGAAAAACCTTAAAGGGAAAATACAACATTATTTTGCTGGACTATTAGTGAATGACAGACTAGCATCCTAATCATGGCACCTGGTATACTGTCATTTTCAAGAAAAAAAGGTATTTTTGTATCAAGCCAACGCTGGTCGGCCGACCAGCGTTAGAAAAACTGTCTTTTTTTTCAAATACTGGCCCCAATTGACCATATTTAGTTACGATAGTCTGCATTTGTTTGCAATCGATTACACACCCATGAACGGGTAAAACTTGGCCAGCTAGACTGGTTCCCTGACCATACAATTCCCAATGACTATGAATTTCTCCGTGTCATCTTAAATGAAGTCAGGGAACCAGACTACAGGAAAATGATTATTTGTCTTGGTTTGTATAGCATCTACGAGCCCAAAACGTCAAAAAGGTCAGTGTAACAATATTTGCTATATATTACCAACACCCCAAATCCATCCATTTCTGAAAATTACAACAAAAGCAATGTATATTCCCTTTAAGGTTGGGCCCAACGTGCGTAAAATCCGATTAAATGGACTCAGAATGGCTAATCACTTGAAAAGATCTAGTCCACAGTATCCCACACCATGGGCCAGATTTATTGGCGTTAGGGGTTATGATCCTATATGCAACAGCACTGCCCGGCTGATTCAGCACCGCGGCGATTCGGCCCGGACTTTGGTGGACGGGTACTACGAGGCCATGTTCATTGGCTTTTCTGCTTAAAAGCGGAAAAGCCTTTGTTTTTGTCCTGATAAAGAGCCAGCGCTACATCGTTGGGTTCAAACATTTTCGTAAAGGGGTGGTTTGAAAGAGAGAAATACATTTTCCTCCAATTTTGTATTGAAAAAAAATTCAAATATATCAAATGACAAGGATCTATATGCCAGTTATATAAAACAAATATTGAGTGGCTTTAAATTGTGAAATGGGATGAATATTATCGCTCGGTAAAATCTGGACTTTTTCAGTTCACTCGGCTTTGCCTCGTGAAATGGAAAAGTCCAGATTTTACCGAGCGATAATATTCATCCCATTCCACGCTGAGCCACTCAATATTTGTATACTATCGTACTATAAGTGCCACCAAACAAAATGCGATGGGTATAATAACTCACGGGGACGAGATGGTTGCGGCGAGTTACTGACTATAGCAGAGTAAACTAAGAGATATAGTAACACGCCGCGCCGAGAAACCAATTTGGGAAAACCTTTGCATAGCCCCTTTTAATGCGCCTCCGTACTTAGGAACATTTTTTACCGGAAAAGGGGGCAGAAAAAATTGGGGTCACTAAGCCTATACCGAGCAATTTATATTCGGGCGGGACATGACTTAATATAGTCCGAGTATCACCCGTCCAACGGAGCCCTCTATCCGTATCCGTCTGGTATATATCTTTAATAGCAGGCACATTTTATGCCACTCCGCGCGTCAGCTAAGTAGACTTTTGAAACTGTGACGTCATGTCGATCAAAAGTCTGGACTAAGCTGTTGATTGGTCAGTTTGGTTGACATGTGTTTGTAATACAATAATAACGGGTTACGGAAGACGCGATAGAAGACGCCCGCTAATGGTCAGAATCTCGAGGTCAAGACGCCGTGTTGTTTTGATAATTATTATCCGCCGAATCTGCGCGAATTATCATAGACGCTCGTCTGCAAGCGGATATTCCATATAGGCACCCAAAATAATTTGTTGGGCAAACACGTTTACCTAAAACGTAGGAAAAATTACAGACGGAACAGTTGGGTACATGTAATCATCCATTATTGGGTAAATGTAAAGAACCAATTGTTGGTAAGCCATGCATTAACCGAAAAATGGTCAATAATTTGTGACAAGTTGGTGGTTAGTATCGTCGCTTTGCTCACGAAGTGACAAAAACCTCGAAAATCGATAATTTTCCAATTTGAGTTTTATTAGCCTTTTTATTATAGTTGTCTCAAGGAACAATTTGACCAACTTTCAAAGCGAAATATTGTTTACTTTCTTAATTACTGTAAACAAACATTTGACAAAAAGCCTGAATTCCGTGTTTTTCGTTTTTCGTAAAAAAGTGTAAATTGTTCTCACAAGACTAGCACGTAGGGCTGGTTCTGTCTCATGACATAAGTGATGTCCACGTTATGTTGGCAAATGTATAGTGTCCTTCATATAAAGAAAAGTCAAACAAAGACTATGAAAATTAAATAAATCCTTTAATTAAATTGAATAACTTCAATTAGCCCAATCGCACCCCACCCCAAAAAAAGAAATCTAGCGAGTGGGAAAAATGCACTGAGAGGCCTAATTAAAACCTATGTAAAGTATGCATGGAACAAAGGGAGTGTTCAAGCGATGTGTTAATTTGCACAGGTGAATGAGTGCACATGTGGCCTCTGATTCACGTCGAGTAGAAAGGTTAAAAATATTCAACAATTTTCAGGCATTTACTCTGCCCATGTGTTGGGTAGGACATTTTCCCAAATTTCTGAGAAATTTATTTTATTTTCTAAAAAACCGTTGAGCAGGAATTATTTCCAATGTTTGTGGAAACTGTTGTTTTGCAATGATCCGTCCTTTATTTACAAACCTGCCTTAGTTTTAAATCAAACTCAAATATCTCATTGCACTGATCATTTATGTTCAACTGTACTATATAGGAGAGATGAAATGGCAACAGGTGCCCGCGATATCTATATAACTGTTATCAATTATGCTTGTGACATTGTATCGTATGTAGGTTAGGTCTACATCGCGTACATGTAAGCAACACGTACATAATTATGGGCCTGACATTTGCTAGGCCTACCTCCATGATGTGACGATTAGCATTCTGACTAAACTCATACATAAACGTTATCTCAGCTTCTTAATTATCTGGGAAGCACGAAAAATGTTCTCATCCAAATATGTACCACTCAGGTCCGACAGCCCCCATTCTCGCAACAAATCTTCCGCAGCCACACCGCGACTAATTTCGCGAGCTAGAAATGCTATATGGCCGGCCTGCCCAAAGCACTTCACTGCAAAGTTAGCAAAAAGTGCCTTCTCTCGTGTAAAAATTCCTAACATTTTTTTGGGGAAAAAGTCATTTTTGATCAACATTTTAGTAGGTTTATCAAACCATCAAATACATACCCAATAAATGGACAACGTTTGCCCAAATCATACTAAATTATGATCTGACCAATGTTGGTCAACATGTTTTTTTACCCTACTGAAAAATGCATCCATTTGTTGCTGTTAAATTTCCCCAAACAAACGCCTCAATCTCTGTTTATCTTGAAGTAAAACCCCATTCAAGAGAATAGGATCTTATGTGCGCCGTACCTCGAAATACCCGCATCGGTACCTTCGTTTACCACAAACTTCTGTTCAGCCATGCCAGTCCACAGGCGTACATATTTTTGCTCTATAGTCTTTTAATAAAAAATTGTGAACTACATGTAAACATACCGTGGAATTTGGTGTCCACTAGCCTCGTTATGAGAGACACAAACACTGGCTGGGAAACACCAGCAAATATCCCGACTAGCGAAGCTGGAAAAACATTAGAAGTGTTTTATTCAATGTAAAAGCTGATATCTAAAAGGAAGACTATTGCAATGAGATTGGAAGGTTTGCATGGTGAAGGGTAGTAATAAGGTAAGTTGATGCGGTAGCACCATGTGGCTGAATCTCTTTTGTGAGTTTGTGTGGTTTTGAAAAGAACCAGACGGTACTCAACGCTTCGGACAGTATGTTCTGCCCGTCGTCAGGAGACACATGGAGCATGCTGTCCGAAACGTTGAGACCCTCCGGTACTTTTCAGAACCACACATGCTCACAAAAGAAATTTTGTCACATGGTGCTTTCGCAACAACTTACCTATGAAGACTTGAAAATTGAAATGAATTATATTGGATTTACGCTAGCACCATGTGTCATACACTCAACCAAAAAAGAAAGTCCGCCCTCAATACTTTTTTGTCGCAAAAACTACTGGGCACATCTTGCTCAAACTACGACTGATCGGTAGAAAAATTCCTTAGCAATCCGGCCATACTCTTTGTTTGGCCCAAAACAGTGATAACGTGTACACAATTATGCAATTTAAGACAAATGATACCGCAATAAAGTTGCACTTTGGTATGCGTGCAAGGTGAGTGTAAACCACAAATTGCACGTATACAAAAGGGCAACGGCTTTCGGTATCATTTGTCAGAAATGGAATAAATTCGTACACATTATCACTGTTTTGGGCCAAATACAGAGTGTGGCTGAATTGCTGGGGAACGTATGTACTGATTAGTCGTTACTTGAGCGAGAGGTGCTCAGTAGTTATTGAGTTAGACAAAAAAAGTATTGGAAGGGGGGACTTTCTTTTTTGGTTGAGTGTATCTCTTATAAGAACCCGGGGGGGGGGGAATCAACGTTTCGGACAGTTTGCCCTGTTCGTCGTCAGTAGGGATTGCAACGGTGAGGGGAGGTTATGTGGTGACTGGAAGCAGTGAAGCGAGTGAAGAATGCAACAGTTGAGACGGGGATGCTGGCTGATCAGTGAGGCATGTCTCCCTGGAGTGTATGCAGAAGCTAGGGAATGCACGAAGATCAATGAGTTCTTTTTTTTTTTTCGTGCGAAACTCGAAGAATATATTTTAACAGAGTGAGTCTTCAGACAACCCGACAAGTGAATTTTTCCCCAGCGGGGAAATGATTTTGATCTTTGCACTAACTTTCACTTGCATTCTGAGATCTTTTAATTTCTTACCTCCGTAGATCAAGACTTCGTTACTTGTTGCCACTGCTGTTAATAGAAATTGCGCGATAGATGACAGAATGCTTATGTATATCAACCAGTAATCGGAGAGAAATAACTCAATCACCCACACGATTAATGGTGCCGCTGGAAAAAATTAGAAATAAAGTAAAGTTTTTGTTATGCTAAAACATTCATGGGAAATTTTTACGGAGCTTAGCTCAGGATTTAGCCAAGTACAGGGCGAGTAAAATAAAACCGAAACCCAAATGTCGGGACCTTTGTTTTAGTGAAGTTCTGCAGGTATAGCACTTTCAAAATGTACGATATAAAAGCCCAATTCATAAGCTTCCTTTTAGTACAAGAATGATTCAAATCACTTATGTAATTTTCAAGTTACGGAATTTTAAACACGACCATCGTTTTTATGTTCCGTCCACGGATCACAAAAAGCTAAGTGTTTCACCAAAACGAAAACAAATCACATAGGGATGTGTGTGAATTGTTTTCGTTTTGCTGAAAGCACGCAAACCTTTTTTTGTGATCCGTGGACAGAACTTTAAAACGGTGGTTGTGTTTGAATTTCCGTAACATGAGTACGTGAGTGATTGGAATGATTCTTGTACTAAAATAAAGCTTATGAATTGGGCTTTGATATCCGAAATTTCGAAAGTGCTACATGCAGAACTTCACTAAAACAGTATCCCGACATTTGGGTTTTGTTTTCTTACTCACCCTGTACAGAAGAAATTTGCTCAGCAAACGTAGAATACCAGCCAGGGGGCCGCGTACGACCTTTTCTTTTGGAGTCGTTTCTTGAATCATCCCTTGAAGCTACTTGTCTTGTGTCTGGTTGTGTTCACAATCGTTGTTTTACCCCTAAACTATAGAGGTTTTTACATACCATTTTTAAAACAATGGAACTCAGCGCTGCTTGACCGGAGGTATGCATCCATCCAAGATATCAATGGTAAGCTTACTGCCCCTACTTTCTGATAAAACCAAAGTTATGGTCTTTATGTTCGTAGCTTGATCATATTGTCCCTTGGTTTGTGGGTTGTACCTTTTGGGGGACACCCTGTATAAAATTGCCCCAGCTGGAAATGAAAATCTTGGCTCGTAATCCTACGGAATCGAATCATGAATATTCTTACCGAGTGAGTGTGGGACACCATGTACGACCGAAAACACACCTAAGAGGGTTGGCGACCAGCAGAACGGCTCACCCAAGCCGTACAGAGACATGGTGTTGTCGAAGCCTTCAACCAGGAGGTTGACTACTGAATCGCATGCCAAGAGGACTACGAGCTGGACGCTGAAGGTGTCTGTAAAAAGACGGCAGATGCCGTGACCGATGCCCGAAACCACTCCCAGGTCAAGCGGCTGCTTCTTGACGGATTCCTGAACTAGATCAGAAGGCAGCATCCACAGGCACGCCAACAGCGCGGAGCAAGCTGGTATCAAGAAACATATCGTGTACGAAGACAGAGCCTCAAGTAACACATTAATCACCAAAGGGCCCAGATAAATGACAGCATTCTCAAAAGCGTAGATCATCGCCAGTGCGACCCCCCTGTGTTCTTTGGGGACAATGTCTGTGACGTACAGCATGCTGATGGAATTCAGCAGTATAAATCCCCCACAAACGCCGAAAACTGCAGAACCAACGAGGGTGTAATAAACGGATATCTCAAAGAAGGAGACGATCAGGAAGCCAGTAGTTACGACTAGTCCACCGAGGCATATCAAAAGCAGTACGGGCCGGCGGCCGGTGAAGTCAGCCAGGGCAATTAGTGGCAGGGCGGTCAGGACTGGGATGAAATCCTTCAAGCAGCTCTGATAGGTAGCGAAGAGGGCGACGGCCGCCTGGACTTCGGCGAGCTCACTGCTATCATGGGGACTGGTCGCACACGCGTTGACTCCCACCGGGAGGGTGACGTTCCGTTCGCTGGCAAACGCCGAGCGAGCGAACTGCACCGAGAGGGTTTGCAGCATGCCCTCTGGAACGGCGATAAGAATTTGCAGAACCAGAAAGATGGCCAGAGAAACCCAAGGAAATCTCTGGTTACCCTTTTCAACTTCGAGGAGAGGCTTGTCTTCGGATCCTGTTGCCGTATCTACGGAGTCCATATCTATACCCATCTCTTAGATATAGACATGAAAGAAAGAAATGTTCAGCCCAAATAAGAATAATTTGTATTAAATTCGTTTACTACATTGTTAACTTTGTGTTGCTCTTTTCTTTTCGTTGATTTTCACAAATGTTTTTCAGTGTTGTAACCCGTTATAAACAACTTTTCAACAGTGTAGGGCCTACGTAGAATTTTGAAAAAACAAACAAACAAACACCCCAAAACCCCAACAAATAAACAAACGCACACGCAGCCAAACAACCAACCAACAGACAAACAATCAAACAAATCACCAAAGCAAATGCTCCTTTGGTATTAGTTTGTCTTTAGGGGGGACAAAAGAACTCTTACTTTTTTCGTTCTTGAAAAATGGTGGAAAGCAAGGGAGGGTATCGGTTGGCAATCTTTCCACTTGGTGTAACAACTAACAGGAACTTGTAATGCGCATGGATGCAGTTAATTATATGTACAAAAATTATACATCATTAAATGATTTCGTGTGCTAAAAGCCATATGAATTGAGTTTTGGATCCTCTCAACAAAAGACAGCACTGCATGCCCCCCCTATTGGAATACACACGAGTAAACCCTGAAATATAAGCAATCAACTAATATCAAAGTCGATCAACAGATATCAAAATTCAACAGAAGGCTTTCTTAATGCCACATTGCCCCTAGTCTCCTGCAACGAATCTCGGAGTACATGTACCAAAGTGCCAATGCCAACGCACGCATCACGCTCGCTTGCCATTATAGTCCAGGCAATATAAGGTTTGACCTCAAACAAATTGCAACAGAATTTTTTTTACCACAGTGCATTTCTTTAAGGTCCCTAAAATGACATACTAAAAGTCCAAAAAAATCCAAGTGGTGGAAATATGCCTAATTTGCATAAATCCAAAATTGCCGCATATTTTAGGACTTTCACAATGATTTGGTCATATTTCTCATACTATTAGCTTCTTGAGGAACTTTAAACAACAATTTTAGTCCTTTAATTTACATTGATTTCATCATTACTCTAGTCCTAGGTAAATTTCAAGATCCCTATGTTTCCCAAATTTGCCAAATGCGGTATAATAATTTGCATAAATGCCGTATATTAATTTGCATAAATTAAAGTTAAAATTATGGCTGTCATGTGTTGACATCACAATTGAATTTTCCCTAATAACTTCTAGTTCAGTTACATGTATGTATACATAAATATCACACCACAGAGCATCTCTATATGGTCCCGAAAAAAAAGTACAAAAAAATCCAAGTGGTGGAAATATGCTTGATTTGCATAAATTCAAAATAGCCACTAATTATATGATTTTCATATTGATTTGGCCATACCTCTCGTCCTACATTGCTTTGTGGGGTACTTTAAACAACAATTTGTTCTTTTACATTGATTTCATCATTATTCTAGTCCTGGGTACCCTTCTAGATCCCTATGTTTCCCAACTTTGCCAAATGCCGTATAGTAATTTGCATAAATGCCGTATATTAATTTGCATATAAATTAAAATTAAAATTATGGCTGTCATGTGTGGACATGCCACAATTGAATTTTCCCTAATAACTTCTAGTTCAGTTATGTATCACACCACAGAGCATCTTTATATGGTCCCGAAAAAAAAAGTAAAAAAAAAATCCAAGTGGTGGAAATATGCCTAATTTGCATAAATTCAAAATGGCCACTAATTATATGATTTTCGTACTGATTTGGCCATAACTCTCGTCCTACATTACTTTTTGGGGTACTTTAAACAAAAATTTTTCCTTTTACGTTGATTTCATCATTATTCTAGTCCTGGGTACCTTTCGAGATCCCTATGTTTCCCAACTTTGCCAAATGCCGTATAATAATTTGCATAAATGCCTTATATTAATTTGCATGAATTCAAATAAAGTAAAGTAAAGTTGAAGTTACAGCACAATTATTAGGACCCATGTTGGGACTTAGGCCATGGAAAATGGGTTGCGGGGGTAACTATTCATCAGGTTTTGCACTTTTATTGAGTCTGATTTAAGAGACGCAAGATACATTTGAGTAATCTTCATCTAAGAACAGAATGACAAAGTTAAATACTAATTCTTAACAACTAAAAAGGAACAAGTAACAAGTCAATTAAATAAAAACACAATCATAGTTAAAGTCGCAATTATTTAAGTGGTTCTCGCTAAATCACTTAACAATATCACTTTCGAATATGCAACTCAAAATACAAAATACGGAATAGTAAATTAAATGAAAGCGTAACTTAACTTCTTATCATTATATGATTACTGTGAAGGGAGAAAACAATTGTACTTTTCCTGATAATCCAAGTTCAGTTATGAATACAGAAATATCACAAATATTCATATTGGCGGCCTATCATCCATATTGGCTTGCATGCAATGTTAGTCTGATTGTTATCATCTACACGTACATCATTGTATCTTAGAATGAACACTTATGTGGCAGACTATAATCTTCAGCAGCCTAGGATCAATGTCTGGTGGTGGCGAGTTGGCACAACTAGTGCCACGGTTTTCAGTGCAAGCAGTTGAACAAGAGAGACCATACTTTCTGCACGTGCAGTTTCTATTCGCACAAGTCTTTCTCCTTTCGTTTTTGGACGGTTAGTCATGACGGTTCTTCATGACAGCTCGTCATAACGGTCGTCCTGTCCAATCACATTCCTTGCTGAAACGAAGGGGCGTGATCAATGGATCTTGGCCAATCAACTGGCTCCTCTGTACGGTAAACTTTGTCATTCGTAATAAAGACTTTAGAATGCAACAACAATGCAAATTGAAATCGAATGCAACAACAATGGAAATTGAAAGCCAGCCCATGCAGTTGCTCACTTTGAATAGGATTAGTGCGGGAGTTTCAAAAGGGGTACAAGGCCATAGGCCCTACATTTATTTACCACGCGATGTTCTTAAAGAAAAGGAGCAGGAAGAAATCTCTTTCATGCAGGGACTGTCTTAGGGCGCCGATGAACTCGTACAAAAACATGATGGATTACAGGGTTCATTTGTTTATTGCGAGAATAAATTGGCAAACTTTCATCACTACATGTAGTTTTGAACCCAGTGAATGTGTTTATATACACTATGTACATGTGGATTCAAACACTAAAATGCCACTTTTGCAATATACCCCATAATCCTTCATTTTTCTGTGCGACTTCATCTGTGCCTGCATGGAAGAGGTTTTTTTCTCAATTCTTTTCTTTCAGAATTCTAAACATTGCACGACATGTGCCTCCTGCCTAGTTTAAGTCATATTTGCTATTAATTTAATACACATTTAACAAAATGGGCGTCTGCAGGGGTGTCACTGGGGGTGGGGTGGGCAAATGTCCCCCGCCCACCCAAAAACAAAATGATCAATTGAAAATATGCTAGAGAGAATACAAGGATTTTGGGGGACAATTAATTTGCTTTGCCCCACTACAAAAAAAAAAAATCCTGGGTGGGCCAAATGAGTGGCAAATTAAGTGCTTTGCCCAAGGGCACACGCACCACAACCCCAGGGCGAAATAACAAGAATTATTTTATTTCATACACTTCTCTTTTTTTCGCCATAACTGATTGCAATGGTACCTCACCAGTTTAGTTTCAACAGAACGTAATAAAAAACATGTATTTTTAGATGATAAGCATATGTTACATAAACTCCAGGGACTCAGATGCTCGGTTAAATTCCAAATTGAAGTCTACCGACACTGCTTATGTATTTGAGTAGTCATAATGTGAACCAAAAAAAGTGGATCACGTCTCCCATATTAGGCAGCTTTTTTTCTGCTTCTATTACTTTGACTGGATGGCTGGTTTTAAAATAAATTGTCTTCACAAATTAATATTCATGAGTAGAAACGAGGAAGAACAAAAGACAAATGGACAATAATTGCAGCCTCTCATTTCCAACAAGCCTCCTTCTACAGTATCAGATTTAGAGGGGGTGGTTGCAAATCCTCTCTGCCGTTCAGCAGCTGCCTAATTTTATAAACTATTAAAATGGGACCAAAAAATAACAGAGCAAACTTTTATTATGCCCTGCAAAAACCAAAAAGCCACAAAATCCTTTTTTTTCTTCTTCTTTTTAGAAAATATTGAGCATATTTTATTGCTTATGCAGAAAATTATGATTCGTACAGTCTAGCCACGAACTGTTCTTTCGATAATTCAGAATATAATTTTATTACGTCTGTGCAAAGACAAAACAGCCATAATTTTGTGTATTTTTAGATGACAGGCATGTGTTACAATAACTCCAAGGACTTTAGAGGATCCGTCAATCTCCAAATTGAAGTTTGACGTCTTTATTTTCGGGTAGCCGTGTGCAGCACCAGAAATGCGCTTCAAAAGTTAGATTATGTCTTCCATATTATTTGCCGAGGCAGCAACCAACTTCCAATTGAGCAAGCAGTGATCAAACTCCTTTTTGTGCCGTAGTGTGGTTAGGGTTCGTGACTCGTGATCAGAGGGTCAGGAGTTCGAATTCAGGTGCTGGCCATTATGTTGTGTCCTAGGGCAGACTTCATCCACGCTTGCCTCTCTCCAACCAGGAGTATAAATGGGTGCCGGTATTAGCTGTGGAGTAACCTGCAATGGACTAGCATCCCATCCAGGGGGAATAGAAATATTCTCTAAAACCGGAGATAAATGCCGGCGCTGCCCATGGCCCAATGGGCCACACTTGCTCCTGACAGACTTTACTATTTAATTACTACTTTTTTTCATCAAAAAGGGGGTGGGTAAATGCCCCCATGCCCACCCTCGAAAAAAAATAAATTGAGAATATGCTGGAAAAAGTACAGGTATTTGTTTGTTGTTGTTGGGGTTTTTTTTGGGGGGGGGGGGCGAAATGTGCATTACCCACCTCTAGAAAAAATCCTGGCGACGCCCATGGCATTCGACGTGGCAGTCCCTGGCAGGTAGGTGTGTGTGTGCGTTCCATAATTATTTGAATAATAATCTAAAGTCTTTATTCCCGAACAACAAAGTTTACCGTACAGAGGAGCCAGTTGATTGGCCAAGATCCATTGATCACGCCCCTTCGTTTTAGCGAGGAATGTGATTTGCCACGACGACCGTCATGACGAGCTGTCACGAACCGTCATGACTAACCGTCCAAAACGAAAGAACGCTTCTTACACCCACATCTGATGACCTCAAGTAGTGATGGTGGTGCTGGCGGTTTGTCCGTTTGTATGGGAAGATTATTATACGGCATTTGGCAAATTTGGGAAACATAGGGACCTAGAAAGGTACCCAGGACTAGCATAATGATGAAATCAATGTAAAAGGACAAATTGTTGTTTAAAGTACCCCAAAAAGCAATGTAGGACGAGAGTTATGGCAAAATCAATATGAAAACTAGAGGTTCGCGTTTGTTGAGTTACAAACGCAGAGTGGTCGGGCTGACATATTTTCTTGTGTTTACAGTGACTTAATCATAATAGAACTGCACATTACCCCTCCCTTTACCCTGCACCCATTACCCTGTGTTTTTCACAAAGAAAATCACACAACCTGCAGTTGAACTTGTTGCTACCTGGGCAAGACTTGTAGGCCTATCAGGAAGCGCACATCTGGTGCTGCATGGATGGCTACTCAAGCATACAACCAGTTGGGACTATTGGTAGAGTTAACGAAGCCTCTAACGTGGTTGGAGTTTATGCAACAGAAGTATGCTAATCTTAAAATAAAATGGCTGGTTTGTTTTTTTGTTTTTTTGTCTTTTGCATGGGCATAATAAAATTCTGCACTAAAGTTACGACATTGGTAGAATTGACCGAGCGTCTCACGTCGTTAAAGATTATGAAACATAATTATGCTAATTTTAAGGTAAAATTGCTTTTATTTTGTTTGTTTTCTTGGTCTTTTGCATGGGTATAATAAAATTCTGCGCTGAATTTACGACAACGGTAGACTTGACGGAGCCTCTAACGTCGTTGGAGTTTATGAAACATATGCTAATTTCATCATAAAATGACTTTTATGGGTTTTTTTCTTTTGCATGGGCATAATAAAATTCTGCACTGAGATTACGACAGAAAAGTTTGTGGCTACACGCTGTAGAAATATTAATTTTCAGCATTCAGATATGAGAGGAAAACTGGCGAGGTGCGATTTCAATCGGTTATGGCGAAAAATATCAGAAAATGGACGAGAATATTAGAATTGAATTCATGGTCAGAATCGGAATCGGTAGACTTGAGGGAGCCTCTATGACGTGTTTGGAGCTTAATATATGCAACATTTGATTATCTCAATATCAAAAATAAAATGGCTTATGTCTTTTGCACGCATGGGCTTCCTAAATTTCTGCACTGAGATAACGAAAAAAAAGTTTGTGGCTACACTGTCGAACTATTACATTTCTGCATAAAGGTACGAATTAAAGAATCAGTGTTGATATGCGAGTTACGCCGAAAGAAATCAGGAAAAAAAATATTAGTTTTGAATGCTTTGTGTGATTTTGTACAAATTTCTGGATCCTCCCCTGGGTTTATTCTTATAAGAGCTGTGATTTTGCAGTCCCTGGTGAACAAATATGATGAAATTATGTGGTAGCAGTACTATTATTGTAAGCAGCCGCTTTCTTATTTGTTCCAACAAATATAGTAAAACGTAGTAAAATGTAGTAAAATACTTCCGCTTCCTAGTTATATTCAGTTTTTATTGCACTTCCGGTAACACCGGAAGTAAAGGTCAAGCGGTTTCGTGTCCGGGAACAAGAAATGTTACTCAAGGCATAGTCTACAACCTCAAGAAAAAAAACGAACACGATACTCTACTGAGTTCAAAAGTATAGCTCAAACTATTTTGTCAAAATTTGCCCTTCCATCACTTTGCCCTTACATTACGTCATGATGACGTAACCAAATTTATAACATCTTCGTAACATGGTACACATTCAGGTCAAACGACTTTGACTTCCGGATGATGACGCCATCACACTGTTTTTGTGTCTGGCATTCTTCACTAAACACTTTTATAATATAATTATGTGTCTGCAGTAAAATGCTTCCGCTTTTGAGCTATATTCAGGTAACACCGGAAGTAAAGGTCAAGCGGTTTTGTGTCTGGGGACAAGAAATGTTCCTCACGGCATAGTCTACAACCTCACGAAAAAAACGAACACGATACTCTATTTAGTTCAAAAGATATGCGCAAACTATTTTGTCAAAATTTGCCCTTAAATCGCTTGTAATTTGATACCTGATGACGTAACAAAAACTATAACATCTTCGTAACAAGGTACAAGTTCACACAAGGTTTTGTGATCATACTGTGAACCGTTCGGAAGAAATGTTGCTTTGTTTTGATTTCAGGCTCACGTCTTCATTTTGAATTCATTTAACTTTGACCTTCCGGTAGACCCGGAAGTAAAGGTCAAGCGAGTTCACGTACACGGCAAAAAATGTTTAGCGATTAATGGTCTATCTGATTACAGAATACAAACATCATTGAATGTTTAGTTCAAGAGTTATAAGTGAAAGTATTTGGTCACTTTTTCAGTTAAAATCACTTGTAATTTGACACCTGATGACATAATCATGACGTCAGAGTAATATGCACCACTTCGGATGAGGGTCGATATATATTGAAAGTTACAAGTTCATACCATATACCGTTTAAGAGAAAACCCGCGGAGAAGTATTGTCCGGAAAAAAGAAAGAAAGAAAGAAAGAAAGATTAATCGCAACAAATCCAAAGAGTGGTCGGGTTGTGCCCGACCACTCAATCATGGTTTAAGTGGCCATTTTGAATTTATGCAAATTAGGCATATTTCCACCACTTGGATTTTTGGACCTTTTTTAGGGGCCTTATAGAAATGCACTGTGGTGTGATATTTAGTAAATAACTGAACTTGGATTATCAGGAAAATTCAATTGTGACATGTCCACACATGACAGCCATAATTTTAACTTTAATTTATGCAAATTAATATATTGCATTTATGCAAATTATTGTACGGCATATGGCAAATTTGGGAAACATGGGGATCTTGAAAGTTACGTAGGACTAGAATAATTATGAAATCAATGTAAACGGACTACAATTGTCGTTTTAAGTACCTGAAAAAGCTAACGAATATAAGAAATATGACCAAATCAATGTAAAAGTCCCAAAATTTTCGGCCATTTTGGATTTATGCAAATTAGGCATATTTCCACCACTTGGATTTTTTGGACTTTTAGTATGTCATTTTAGGGACCTTATAGAACTGCGCCGCGGTGAAAAACCTCTGTTGGAATTTGTTTGAGGTTCACTCAAAATGAAGTATTTTGCCTGGACTATTATTGGCCATGCAAATTAGGAGTTAAATCTCCGACGCAGAAACTCATAAAACCACCAGACCTCAACCAACAATTCGGGAGCATCTGCTCGGCACGAGTGACAGTCACAGAGTTGCTCTTTGGGGAAAACTTACCCCAACAGAGCAAGAATATCCAAGAGACTAACAAACTTTGGTCCAGGGCACAACCTGGGGCAAAAGGACGACAGAATTTTCATGACGACCTTGATTGGAAAAATATTCCTGGCATTGTTAAAAGAATCACAGAAAAATGCTTTGTGCAAGCCCGATATTGACTTCATGCCTCACATTTACCATCTGGTGTGCCGATACGCATCATGGCGCACAGAACCAGGGGCTGCATACACTGAGGCATTCACAGTTTCGGTTTTAAACCTTTCGGCCTTTTTGCTTATTTGGCAAAGTTCTCACTAAGATTGAATATGAGAGTGCACGTTGGTTACTGATTGTCCCTTTATGGCATGCACAGTCTTGGTTTCCAAAAATGTTTAAATTGGCACAATTGTGCCACCAGTTATATTGCCAATGCAATCTGATTTACTTTCTCTCCCTTGTTCAGATAGACTGCATCCCTTGCGGGATCATCTACGACTGGTAGCATGCCTATTGTCAGGGAAACACTCAGACAGCAGGGCATATCAGGAAGGGTTGCCGATGATCATGATCGCGTCCTGGCGAACTTCTACCCAGAGCTGCTACAGAACGGCACTGCAGCACATAGTACATGGCTTCAGGTCTGTTCTCGCACACACAAAACGGATCCAATTCGATCAGATGTCACATCAAAATCCTGTAATTATCTGCCCGGATGAACAATTTACTGTTCACAATGAACAATTTCATAATGGTTTTCATTAATGATGCTTAAATATATCAGCTGTGGTGCTATGGAATCACCGGCCGTGCCGGGCTCTCACCCACTCGTCAAACGGTTTTTGACTGGTGCGTTCAAATTGCGACTACCAAAGCCAAGATATTCATCTACACCGGATGTGGCTGGGGTATTAAATTACCTTAAAAGTCAAGGGCCAAATAATAGCCTTAGCCTTAAGGACCTGACAAAGAAGTTCAAGTTGGTCGTGCTTATTCAGGACACTGGCATGAATGAATTCAGATAATGTTTATCCTACTGATGCCAAAAGTGTAACCTTTGTAATTTCTGAGTTGACTAAAACTAGTAAAGCATGGGAAAGCTCCTGTTGATGTTTCCATCATCTGGTTCGAAAGAAAAAAAATCGCTGTTTACGACAATTACACATTTTCATTAAACTTGAGGCCACTATAAACGCTTGTCACTCTTAAATTAAATACAAATCGTCAGTTTTGGTATACTCACCCTCGATAGGTCACGGCGTATTAGCAAGAAAGAGACAGGTGGATCTCTGCAGAGATGTGTTTGCTACTTTCAGTAACAGAAATTATAGCAGAGATTACAAGCGAGTGGAGAGGGCGCCCTACTGGGCCCGTGACAAAAAAATCACGTCCAGAATCTGGACTACATTTAGTCCTGATTTAGGAATGAAATGACGTCACGATTTAGTAAAGTCGACTCCGATTGGCTTGCGTGCTCGGCTTGCATATATCTACACGTCTAGACATATCAGATGTTATACAGGATTTGGCTCCGTGGATAACGGGTGATACTCAGACTAACTGCATGCCCGACAACAACAGAAACTGTTTTATTTATCAGAATAATTAATGTAAAACAGTATTAATTCCTATCAAATAGCATTTATTAATAATTAATAAATATTCAACTTGTTGTGTAATCCATATACACCAACCTCGCTGCGAAGGGTTTGTTGTTAGTGCACCAGAAGGAATTATGCCAAACCCAACGCATTGCCTTCCTTACTTCGCTATTACAATGACTTTGCATTAAAGCGAATTAAAGCGACTTTGCATCTCGTAAGCGAATAAGCCGTAGAAAATTGCGGCAGCCTGAGTGAAAATTGTTCATCGCAAGGCAGAATTAAACTTAATTTTGTATGTAGAGTAATCAGTTAATAACGATAATTCATTTTAAGTGTTATGTACTTAGGCTTGACCCTGAGCCCTCATAGTACACACATTCTTAACAAATATATTAATTATACCACTCTTGGCCCCTCAATGTTGTATTTTAATACAGCACCCTCTTCGTTGAGGGCGTTGCAACTATTATTCACGTCAGTTAACCAATTCCTACAGCTCAAAAATAACATTTCTTCACTGTTTCACCCATGATTTTTCAAGTGTTGGTACCTAGAAAATGACGTCGTTAAGGCGCACTCTTCCACTAAAAAAAAATACATGTAGTATACCAGTGCTTCAACTTCTTATTCCTTATTTTCAGGAAATTAAAGGACATTTCAACGTCCTAAAGAAATTTCTGAAAAAATCGGTAAAAAACGTAAGGAAATGTTAAGCAAAAACACAATCAAAAAGACATTTAGAAAATAATCTTTAAAAATACAAGAAAAAAGTACATTAAAAACAAATGATGAATGTGTGTCCGAACGAAAAATCACGCCATTTTGGGGGCTCTTACGAAACGCAGGGTGAAGCAACGGCTCGAGGGCCGCGGCCATGAATGAGGACACAGTATGAGGACGCAGATGATGAGTACACAGTATAAATTCGAAGAGACCTGCTTTTAGGGACTGAAAAACCAAACTTGTAAGAATTATCTTTCTTTTTTTTGTTATAGGCTATAATGACCCTGGTGACGTCGACTTTAAGTTACACTTACTTGCAAAAAAAAAAAATTCGAAGAAAATTTCACAAAATCTCAGGATTTTTTTCTTTCTGATTTTACGTGGTTTTTTTTTAATGTTGGTGTGTACCCGGCTTTGTTTCACATACACATTTATTTTCCTGCCATTTTGGACCATTCTTGTTTATGAATTCAGATCGCTGTCTGCGTATTTTGAGCCAATTTACCAGCTTTGTGCAGTCTGCGTTTTTCGCAGAGCGGCTCTTTTGTCACGAGTGGATTCGTGCCGAAAAAAAGGCACACGTGCCAAAAAAAGGGCATTTGTGGAAAAAGGTCACACACGTGAAAAAGGGGCGCTCATGAAAAAGGGTACTTGTGAAAAAAAAGTGCGTTCGTGAAAAAGGGATCTTCGCAAAGGCGTAGCCGGGAGGCGATCTTTGTTTCCCAAACGACATCCGCTTCCCATCTTCTGATTGGTCCATTACATGCATATTTAAGGCCTTGTTCTCCACAACACAGACCCAAGATAGGCTTTACGTCTTGTGAGAAATTAAATGTTCCTTCATCAATCTACTCAATTAAAAGGTTAAATGAGAAGTGAAAAACGCTCACTGAGATTCGAACTCGGATCACCTGATTAGAAGTCAGGACTACGTCCAACCAGTCCACGAATCAGCTGCCAATCGTCGGTGATTTAAACACTATTATTCCATGTTCTGTAACTTATTCTCTAGAAGCCCTATACATCATGAATATGCATAACGCAGAGAGAGCGCCCTCTTTTGATATTGGCCGCTCTCGTTTGGGAAGAGAAATTTCGCAGCCGGGAAGGGGGCGATTTACCCCTTCCCCGATATTTTGTAAAGACTGCCCTTTTCCATTCAAATGCACTTTATTTTCACTAGCGCTTACCCCCCCCCCCCCATATATGTAAACTCGTGCCCTTGCGTCAGTGTGGGTCCATCAGTGTCATAGACATATAAAAAAAACACTAGACACGACATTTGCTATTGCGCCTGTGAGCAAAATGCTGCACGTATAGAATGTTATTTGAACTTAGCGCGTAAATCGAAGCCACAATGATAATTTGCCCATAGATAAGGGAATAAATGTGTGTACGGAAAGTATTATAACACTCTGTTTAAGACCGGTGAGAGTCTGGATGGGTGATAATTACCCGAGGCGAAGTTTTTAATACCGACCGAACACATATTTATTCCCATTCATAAATACCTTTTCGTCCAAAAATCAAACCAAGTCATAAACTAGACGATGCCAGCCATTTTGTTCAACAATTTTACTTCATGTTTTACGAAGCACCCCTCTGACTATAATAGGGTTGTGACGTCAAAAGTCACGTGTCGTCGTCAGTCCTCTATTCCACCCCTTCGCTCTGACGAAAAAAAAAATGTCATTGGTGACATGCAGGGTCTCGAACCTCCAACCCCAAGACTGACGATCTAAGAACGTCACTCTACCGACTGGGCTACCGGCTCGCACTTACCAATTACAAAATTTATAATATATAAAAATCAATTATTGCAAAGGGTGGTGACGTCAAAAGTCAGGTGTCGTCGTCAGTCCTCCATTCCACCCCTTCACCCCTACCGCCTCTGACGAAAAAAAAATGTCATTGGTGACATACAGGGGCTCGAACCTACAACCCCAAGACTGACGATCTAAGAACGTCACTCTACCGACTGGGCTACCGGCTCGCACTTACTAATTACAAAATTTATAATATATAAAAATCAATTATTGCAAAGGGTGGTGACGTCAATAGTCAGGTGTCACCGTCAGTCCTTCATTGAACCCCCTTCGCCATGACGAAAAAAAAAAATTCGTTAGTGACATGCTGGGGCTCGAACCTCCAACTCCAAGACTGAAGTACGGAATTTATAATATATATAAACCTATGAGTGCAAAGGGTGGTGACGTCAAAAGTCACGTTTCGTCGTCAGTCCTCCGTCCCACACCCCTTACCTCTGACGAAAAAAAAATGTCGTTGGTGACATGCTGGGGGTCGAACCTCCAACCCCAAGACTGTCGATCGAAGAACGTCACTCTACCGACTGGGCTACCGGCACGCACATACCAAGTACGGAATTTATAATATATAAACCTATGATTGCAAAGGGTGGGACGTCAAACGTCACGTGTCGTCGTCAGTCCTCTATTCCACCCCTTCGCTCTGACGAAAAAAAAAATCAATGTCACTGGTGACATGCCGGGACTCGAACCTCCAACCCCAACACTGAAGATCTAAGAACGTCACTCTACCGACTGTGCTACCGGCTCCCACTAAGTACGAAATTTAAAATATATAGAAACCTATTACTGCAAAGGGTGCTGACGTCAAAAGTCACGTGTCGTCGTCAGTTCTCCACAACACCCCCTTCGCCCTGACGAAAAAAGAAATGTCGTAGGTGACATGCTGGGGCTCGAACCTACATCCCCAAGACTGACGATCTAAGAACGTCACTCTACCGCCTTGGCTACCGGCTCGCACATACCAAGTACGGAATTTATAATATATATAAACCTTTGATTGCAAAGGGAAGTCAAAAGTCACGTGTCGTCGTCAGTCCTCTATTCCACCCCTTCGCTCTGACGGAAAAAAAATGTCATTGGTGACATGCTGTGACTCGAACCTCCAACCCCAAGACTGAAGATCTAAGAACGTCACTCTACCGACTGTGCTACCGGCTCCCACTAAGTACGAAATTTATAATATATAGAAACCTATTACTGCAAAGGGTGGTGACGTCAAAAGTCACGTGTCGTCGTCAGTTCTCCACAACACCCCCTTCGCCCTGACGAAAAAAGAAATGTCGTAGGTGACATGCTGGGGCTCGAACCTACATCCCCAAGACTGACGATCTAAGAACGTCACTCTACCGCCTTGGCTACCGGCTCGCACATACCAAGTACGGAATTTATAATATATATAAACCTTTGATTGCAAAGGGAAGTCAAAAGTCACGTGTCGTCGTCAGTCCTCTATTCCACCCCTTCGCTCTGACGGAAAAAAAATGTCATTGGTGACATGCTGTGACTCGAACCTCCAACCCCAAGACTGAAGATCTAAGAACGTCACTCTACCGACTGTGCTACCGGCTCCCACTAAGTACGAAATTTATAATATATAGAAACCTATTACTGCAAAGGGTGGTGACGTCAAAAGTCACGTGTCGTCGTCAGTTCTCCACAACACCCCCTTCGCCCTGACGAAAAAAGAAATGTCGTAGGTGACATGCTGGGGCTCGAACCTACATCCCCAAGACTGACGATCTAAGAACGTCACTCTACCGCCTTGGCTACCGGCTCGCACATACCAAGTACGGAATTTATAATATATATAAACCTTTGATTGCAAAGGGAAGTCAAAAGTCACGTGTCGTCGTTAGTCCTCTATTCCACCCCTTCGCTCTGACGAAAAAAAATAAATGTCATTGGTGACATGCAGGGGCTTGAACCTACAACCCCAAGACTTACGATCCAAGAACGTCACTCTACCGACTGTGCTACCGGCTCCCACTTACTAAGTAAGAATTTTATAAAATATATAAACCTATGATTGCAAAGGGAAGTTAAAAGTCACGTGTCGTCGTCAGTCCTCTATTCCACCCCTTCGCTCTGACGGAAAAAAATGTCATTGGTGACATGTTGTGACTCGAACCTCCAACCCCAACACTGAAGATCTAAGAACGTCACTCTACCGACTGTGCTACTGGCTACCACTTACTAAGTACGAAATTTATTATATATAGAAACCTATTATTGCAAAGGGTGGTGACGTCAAAAGTCACGGGTCGTCGTCAGTTCTCCACAACACCCCCTTCGCTCTGACGAAAAAAGAAATGTCGTAAGTGACATGCCGGGGCTCGAACCTCCAACCCCAAGACTGACGATCGAAGAACGTCACTCTACCGACTGTGCTACCGGCTCCCACTTACTAAGTAAGAATTTTATAAAATATATAAACCTATGATTGCAAAGGGTGGTGACGTCAAAAGTAACGTGTCGGCGTCAGTCCTCTATCCCACCCCTTCGCTCTTACGAAAAAAAAATAAGTCATTGGTGACATGCTGGGACTGAACCTCCAACCCCAACTCTGACGATCGAAGAACGTCACTCTACCCACTTGGCTAATGGCTCTGTCATACCAAGTACGGAATTTATAATATATATAAACCTATGATTGCAAAGGGTGGTGACATCAAAAGTCACGTGTCGTCGTCAGTCCTCCATTCCACCCCTTCGCTCTGACGAAAAAAAAATAAATGTCATTGGTGACATGCAGGGGCTTGAACCTACAACCCCATGACTTAGGATCCAAGAACGTCACTCTACCGACTGTGCTACCGGCTCCCACTTACTAAGTAAGAATTTTATAAAATATATAAACCTATGATTGCAAAGGATGGTGACGTCAAAAGTCACGTGTCGTCGTCATCCTCCATCCCACCCCTTCGCTCTGACGAAAAAAAAAATGTCATTGGTGACATGCAGGGGCTTGAACCTCCAACCCCAACTCTGACGATCGAAGAACGTCACTCTACCCACTTGGCTAATGGCTCGGTCATACCAAGAACGGAATTTATAATATATATAAACCTATGATTGCAAAGGGTGGTGACATCAAAAGTCACGTGTCGTCGTCAGTCCTCCATTCCACCCCTTCGCTCTGACGAAAAAAAATAAATGTCATTGGTGACATGCAGGGGCTTGAACCTACTACCCTAAGATTAGGATCCAAGAACGTCACTCTACCGACTGTGCTACCGGCTCCCACTTACGAAGTAAGAATTTTATAAAATATATAAACCTATGATTGCAAAGGGTGGTGACGTCAAAAGTCACGTGTCGTCGTCAGTCCTCCATCCCACTTCTTCGCTCTGACGAAAAAAAAAATGTCATTGGTGACATGCACGGGCTTGAACCTCCAACCCCAACTCTGACGATCGAAGAACGTCACTCTACCCACTTGGCTTATGGCTCGGTCGTACCAATAACGGAATTTATAATATATATAAACCTATGATTGCAAAGGGTGGTGACGTCAAACGTCACGTGTCGTCGTCAGTCCTCCATCCTACCCCTTCGCTCTGACGAAAAAAAATGTCATTCGTGACTCGAACCTCCAACCCCAAGACTGGCGATCGAAGAACGTCACTCTACCGACTGTGCTACCGGCTCCCACTTACTAAGTAAGAATTTTATAAAATATATAAACCTATGATTGCAAAGGGTGGTGACGTCAAAAGTCACGTGTCGTCGTCAGTCCTCTATCCCATACCCCTTCGCTCTTACGAAAAAAAATAAGTCATTGGTGACATGCTGGGACTCGAACCTCCAACCCCAAGACAGACGATCGAAGAACGTCACTCTACCCACTTGGCTAATGGCTCGGTCATACCAAGTACGGAATTTATAATATATATAAACATATGATTGCAAAGGGTGGTGACATCAAAAGTCACGTGTCGTCGTCAGTCCTCCATTCCACCCCTTCGCTCTGACGAAAAAAAAATGTCATAGGTGACATGCAGGGGCTTGAACCTACAACCCCAAGACTTACGATCCAAGAACGTCACTCTACCGACTGTGCTACCGACTCCCACTTACTACGTAAGAATTTTATAAAATATATAAACCTATGATTGCAAAGGGTGGTGACGTCAAAAGTCACGTGTCGTCGTCAGTCCTCTATCCCACCCCTTCGCTCTTACGAAAAAAAAATAAGTCATTGGTGACATGCTGGGACTCGAAACTCCAACCCCAAGACAGACGATCGAAGAACGTCACTCTACCCACTTCGCTAATGGCTCTGTCATACCAAGTACGGAATTTATAATATATATAAACCTATGATTGCAAAGGTTGGTGACATCAAAAGTCACGTGTCGTCGTCAGTCCTCCATTCCACCCCTTCGCTCTGACGAAAAAAAATAAATGTCATTGGTGACATGCAGGGGCTTGAACCTACAACCCCAAGATTTACGATCCAAGAAAGTCACTCTACCGACTGTGCTACCGGCTCCCACTTACTAAGTAAGAATTTTATAAAATATATAAACCTATGATTGCAAAGGGTGGTGAAGTCAAAAGTCACGTGTCGTCGTCAGTCCTCCATCCCACCCCTTCGCTCTGACGACAAAAAAATGTCATTCGTGACTCGAACCTCCAACCCCAAGACTGGCGATCGAAGAACGTCACTCTACCGACTGTGCTACCGGCTCCCACTTACTAAGTAAGAATTTTATAAAATATATAAACCTATGATTGCAAAGGGTGGTGACGTCAAAAGTCACGTGTCGTCGTCAGTCCTCTATCCCACCCCTTCGCTCTTACGAAAAAAAAATAAGTCATTGGTGACATGCTGGGACTCGAACCTCCAACCCCAAGACAGACGATCGAAGAACGTCACTCTAACCACTTGGCTACTGGCTCGCACTCACCAAGTACGGAATTTAAAATATATATAAACCTTTGATTGCAAAGGGTGGTGACGTCAAAAGTCACGTGTCGTCGTCAGTCCTCCATTCCACCCCTTCGCTCTGACGTGAAAAAAAAATGTCATTGGTGACATGCAGGGGCTTGAAGCTGCAACCCCAAGACTGACGATCTAAGAACGTCACTCTACCGACAGGCCTGCCGGCTAGCACTTTCTAAGTACGAAATTTATAATATCTATAAACCTATGATTGCAAAGGGTGGTGACGTCAAAAGTCACGTGTCGTCGTCAGTCCTCCATTCCGACCCTTCGCTCTGACGAAAAAAAAATGTCATTGGTGACATGCAGGGGCTTGAACCTCCAACCCCAACTCTGACGATCGAAGAACGTCACTCTACCCACTTGGCTAATGGCTCTGTCTACCAAGTACGGAATTTATAATATATATAAACCTATGATTGCCAAGGGTGGTGACATCAAAAGTCACGTGTCGTCGTCAGTCCTCCATTCCACCCCTTCGCTCTTACGAAAAAAAAAATGTCATTGGTGACATGCAGGGGCTTGAACCTCCAACCCCAACTCTGACGATCGAAGAACGTCACTCTACCCACTTGGCTAATGGCTCGGTCATACCAAGTACGGAATTTATAATATATATAAACATATGATTGCAAAGGGTGGTGACATCAAAAGTCACGTGTCGTCGTCAGTCCTCTATCCCATACCCCTTCGCTCTTACGAAAAAAAGAAAAAATGTCATTGGTGACATGCAGGGGTTTGAACCTACAACCCCAAGACTTACGATCCAAGAACGTCACTCTACCGACTGTGCTACCGGCTCCCACTTACGAAGTAAGAATTTTATAAAATATATAAACCTATGATTGCAAAGGGTGGTGACGTCAAAAGTCAGGTGTCGTCGTCAGTCCTCCATCCCACCCCTTCGCTCTGACGAAAAAAAAAAGTCATTCGTGACTTGAACCTCCAACCCCAAGACTGGCGATCGAAGAACGTCACTCTACCAACTGTGCTACCGGCTCCCACTTACTAAGTAAGAATTTTATACAATATATAAACCTATGATTGCAAAGGGTGGTGACGTCAAAAGTCACGTGTCGTCGTCAGTCCTCTATCCCACCCATTCGCTCTTACGAAAAAAAAAGTCATTGGTGACATGCTGGGACTCGAACCTCCAACACCAAGACAGACGATCGAAGAACGTCACTCTACCCACTTGGCTACTGGCTCGCACATACCAAGTACGGAATTTAAAATATATATAAACCTTTGATTGCAAAGGGTGGTGACGTCAAAAGTCACGTGTCGTCGTCAGTCCTCCATTCCACCCATTCGCTCTGACGAGAAAAAAAATGTCATTGGTGACATGCAGGGGCTTGAAGCTGCAACCCCAAGACTGACGATCTAAGAACGTCACTCTACCGACAGGCCTACCGGCTAGCACTTTCTAAGTACGAAATTTATAATATATATAAACCTATGATTGCAAAGGGTGGTGACGTCAAAAGTAACGTGTCGGCGTCAGTCCTCTATCCCACCCCTTCGCTCTTACGAAAAAAAAATAAGTCATTGGTGACATGCTGGGACTGAACCTCCAACCCCAACTCTGACGATCGAAGAACGTCACTCTACCCACTTGGCTAATGGCTCTGTCATACCAAGTACGGAATTTATAATATATATAAACCTATGATTGCAAAGGGTGGTGACATCAAAAGTCACGTGTCGTCGTCAGTCCTCCATTCCACCCCTTCGCTCTGACGAAAAAAAATAAATGTCATTGGTGACATGCAGGGGCTTGAACCTACAACCCCATGACTTAGGATCCAAGAACGTCACTCTACCGACTGTGCTACCGGCTCCCACTTACTAATTAAGAATTTTATAAAATATATAAACCTATGATTGCAAAGGATGGTGACGTCAAAAGTCACGTGTCGTCGTCATCCTCCATCCCACCCCTTCGCTCTGACGAAAAAAAAAATGTCATTGGTGACATGCAGGGGCTTGAACCTCCAACCCCAACTCTGGCGATCGAAGAACGTCACTCTACCCACTTGGCTAATGGCTCGGTCATACCAAGAACGGAATTTATAATATATATAAACCTATGATTGCAAAGGGTGGTGACATCAAAAGTCACGTGTCGTCGTCAGTCCTCCATTCCACCCCTTCGCTCTGACGAAAAAAAATAAATGTCATTGGTGACATGCAGGGGCTTGAACCTACTACCCTAAGATTAGGATCCAAGAACGTCACTCTACCGACTGTGCTACCGGCTCCCACTTACTAAGTAAGAATTTTATAAAATATATAAACCTATGATTGCAAAGGGTGGTGACGTCAAAAGTCACGTGTCGTCGTCAGTCCTCCATCCCACTTCTTCGCTCTGACGAAAAAAAAAATGTCATTGGTGACATGCACGGGCTTGAACCTCCAACCCCAACTCTGACGATCGAAGAACGTCACTCTACCCACTTGGCTTATGGCTCGGTCGTACCAATAACGGAATTTATAATATATATAAACCTATGATTGCAAAGGGTGGTGACGTCAAACGTCACGTGTCGTCGTCAGTCCTCCATCCTACCCCTTCGCTCTGACGAAAAAAAATGTCATTCGTGACTCGAACCTCCAACCCCAAGACTGGCGATCGAAGAACGTCACTCTACCGACTGTGCTACCGGCTCCCACTTACTAAGTAAGAATTTTATAAAATATATAAACCTATGATTGCAAAGGGTGGTGACGTCAAAAGTCACGTGTCGTCGTCAGTCCTCTATCCCATACCCCTTCGCTCTTACGAAAAAAAATAAGTCAATGGTGACATGCTGGGACTCGAACCTCCAACCCCAAGACAGACGATCGAAGAAAGTCACTCTACCCACTTGGCTAATGGCTCGGTCATACCAAGTACGGAATTTATAATATATATAAACATATGATTGCAAAGGGTGGTGACATCAAAAGTCACGTGTCGTCGTCAGTCCTCCATTCCACCCCTTCGCTCTGACGAAAAAAAAATGTCATAGGTGACATGCAGGGGCTTGAACCTACAACCCCAAGACTTACGATCCAAGAACGTCACTCTACCGACTGTGCTACCGGCTCCCACTTACTACGTAAGAATTTTATAAAATATATAAACCTATGATTGCAGAGGGTGGTGACGTCAAAAGTCACGTGTCGTCGTCAGTCCTCCATCCCACCCCTTCGCTCTGACGAAAAAAAAAAGTCATTCGTGACTTGAACCTCCAACCCCAAGACTGGCGATCGAAGAACGTCACTCTACCAACTGTGCTACCGGCTCCCACTTACTAAGTAAGAATTTTATACAATATATAAACCTATGATTGCAAAGGGTGGTGACGTCAAAAGTCACGTGTCGTCGTCAGTCCTCTATCCCACCCATTCGCTCTTACGAAAAAAAAAGTCATTGGTGACATGCTGGGACTCGAACCTCCAACACCAAGACAGACGATCGAAGAACGTCACTCTACCCACTTGGCTACTGGCTCGCACATACCAAGTACGGAATTTAAAATATATATAAACCTTTGATTGCAAAGGGTGGTGACGTCAAAAGTCACGTGTCGTCGTCAGTCCTCCATTCCACCCCTTCGCTCTGACGAGAAAAAAAATGTCATTGGTGACATGCAGGGGCTTGAAGCTGCAACCCCAAGACTGACGATCTAAGAACGTCACTCTACCGACAGGCCTACCGGCTAGCACTTTCTAAGTACGAAATTTATAATATATATAAACCTATGATTGCAAAGGGTGGTGACGTCAAAAGTAACGTGTCGGCGTCAGTCCTCTATCCCACCCCTTCGCTCTTACGAAAAAAAAAATAAGTCATTGGTGACATGCTGGGACTGAACCTCCAACCCCAACTCTGACGATCGAAGAACGTCACTCTACCCACTTGGCTAATGGCTCTGTCATACCAAGTACGGAATTTATAATATATATAAACCTATGATTGCAAAGGGTGGTGACATCAAAAGTCACGTGTCGTCGTCAGTCCTCCATTCCACCCCTTCGCTCTGACGAAAAAAAAAATGTCATTGGTGACATGCAGGGGCTTGAACCTACAACCCCAAGACTTACGATCCAAGAACGTCACTCTACCGACTGTGCTACCGGCTCCCACTTACTAAGTAAGAATTTTATAAAATATATAAACCTATGATTGCAAAGGATGGTGACGTCAAAAGTCACGTGTCGTCGTCATCCTCCATCCCACCCCTTCGCTCTGACGAAAAAAAAAATGTCATTGGTGACATGCAGGGGCTTGAACCTCCAACCCCAACTCTGACGATCGAAGAACGTCACTCTACCCACTTGGCTAATGGCTCGGTCATACCAAGAACGGAATTTATAATATATATAAACCTATGATTGCAAAGGGTGGTGACATCAAAAGTCACGTGTCGTCGTCAGTCCTCCATTCCACCCCTTCGCTCTGACGAAAAAAAATAAATGTCATTGGTGACATGCAGGGGCTTGAACCTACTACCCTAAGATTAGGATCCAAGAACGTCACTCTACCGACTGTGCTACCGGCTCCCACTTACGAAGTAAGAATTTTATAAAATATATAAACCTATGATTGCAAAGGGTGGTGACGTCAAAGTCACGTGTCGTCGTCAGTCCTCCATCCCACTTCTTCGCTCTGACGAAAAAATGTCATTGGTGACATGCACGGGCTTGAACCTCCAACCCCAACTCTGACGATCGAAGAACGTCACTCTACCCACTTGGCTTATGGCTCGGTCGTACCAATAACGGAATTTATAATATATATAAACCTATGATTGCAAAGGGTGGTGACGTCAAACGTCACGTGTCATCGTCAGTCCTCCATCCTACCCCTTCGCTCTGACGAAAAAAAATGTCATTCGTGACTCGAACCTCCAACCCCAAGACTGGCGATCGAAGAACGTCACTCTACCGACTGTGCTACCGGCTCCCACTTACTAAGTAAGAATTTTATAAAATATATAAACCTATGATTGCAAAGGGTGGTGACGTCAAAAGTCACGTGTCGTCGTCAGTCCTCCATCCCACCCCTTCGCTCTGACGAAAAAAAATAAGTCATTGGTGACATGCTGGGACTCGAACCTCCAACCCCAAGACAGACGATCGAAGAACGTCACTCTACCCACTTGGCTAATGGCTCGGTCATACCAAGTACGGAATTTATAATATATATAAACATATGATTGCAAAGGGTGGTGACATCAAAAGTCACGTGTCGTCGTCAGTCCTCTATCCCACCCCTTCGCTCTTACGAAAAAAAAATAAGTCATTGGTGACATGCTGGGACTCGAAACTCCAACCCCAAGACAGACGATCGAAGAACGTCACTCTACCCACTTCGCTAATGGCTCTGTCATACCAAGTACGGAATTTATAATATATATAAACCTATGATTGCAAAGGTTGGTGACGTCAAAAGTCACGTGTCGTCGTCAGTCCTCCATTCCACCCCTTCGCTCTGACGAAAAAAAATAAATGTCATTGGTGACATGCAGGGGCTTGAACCTACAACCCCAAGATTTACGATCCAAGAACGTCACTCTACCGACTGTGCTACCGGCTCCCACTTACTAAGTAAGAATTTTATAAAATATATAAACCTATGATTGCAAAGGGTGGTGAAGTCAAAAGTCACGTGTCGTCGTCAGTCCTCCATCCCACCCCTTCGCTCTGACGACAAAAAAATGTCATTCGTGACTCGAACCTCCAACCCCAAGACTGGCGATCGAAGAACGTCACTCTACCGACTGTGCTACCGGCTCCCACTTACTAAGTAAGAATTTTATAAAATATATAAACCTATGATTGCAAAGGGTGGTGACGTCAAAAGTCACGTGTCGTCGTCAGTCCTCTATCCCACCCCTTCGCTCTTACGAAAAAAAAATAAGTCATTGGTGACATGCTGGGACTCGAACCTCCAACCCCAAGACAGACGATCGAAGAACGTCACTCTAACCACTTGGCTACTGGCTCGCACTCACCAAGTACGGAATTTAAAATATATATAAACCTTTGATTGCAAAGGGTGGTGACGTCAAAAGTCACGTGTCGTCGTCAGTCCTCCATTCCACCCCTTCGCTCTGACGTGAAAAAAAAAGTCATTGGTGACATGCAGGGGCTTGAAGCTGCAACCCCAAGACTGACGATCTAAGAACGTCACTCTACCGACAGGCCTACCGGCTAGCACTTTCTAAGTACGAAATTTATAATATCTATAAACCTATGATTGCAAAGGGTGGTGACGTCAAAAGTCACGTGTCGTCGTCAGTGGAATACCCCTTCGCTCTGACGAAAAAAAAATGTCATTGGTGACATGCAGGGGCTTGAACCTCCAACCCCAACGATCGAAGAACGTCACTCTACCCACTTGGCTAATGGCTCTGTCTACCAAGTACGGAATTTATAATATATATAAACCTATGATTGCCAAGGGTGGTGACATCAAAAGTCACGTGTCGTCGTCAGTCCTCCATTCCACCCCTTCGCTCTTACGAAAAAAAAATGTCATTGGTGACATGCAGGGGCTTGAACCTCCAACCCCAACTCTGACGATCGAAGAACGTCACTCTACCCACTTGGCTAATGGCTCGGTCATACCAAGTACGGAATTTATAATATATATAAACATATGATTGCAAAGGGTGGTGACATCAAAAGTCACGTGTCGTCGTCAGTCCTCTATCCCATACCCCTTCGCTCTTACGAAAAAAAGAAAAAATGTCATTGGTGACATGCAGGGGTTTGAACCTACAACCCCAAGACTTACGATCCAAGAACGTCACTCTACCGACTGTGCTACCGGCTCCCACTTACGAAGTAAGAATTTTATAAAATATATAAACCTATGATTGCAAAGGGTGGTGACGTCAAAAGTCAGGTGTCGTCGTCAGTCCTCCATCCCACCCCTTCGCTCTGACGAAAAAAAAAAGTCATTCGTGACTTGAACCTCCAACCCCAAGACTGGCGATCGAAGAACGTCACTCTACCAACTGTGCTACCGGCTCCCACTTACTAAGTAAGAATTTTATACAATATATAAACCTATGATTGCAAAGGGTGGTGACGTCAAAAGTCACGTGTCGTCGTCAGTCCTCTATCCCACCCATTCGCTCTTACGAAAAAAAAAGTCATTGGTGACATGCTGGGACTCGAACCTCCAACACCAAGACAGACGATCGAAGAACGTCACTCTACCCACTTGGCTACTGGCTCGCACATACCAAGTACGGAATTTAAAATATATATAAACCTTTGATTGCAAAGGGTGGTGACGTCAAAAGTCACGTGTCGTCGTCAGTCCTCCATTCCACCCCTTCGCTCTGACGAGAAAAAAAATGTCATTGGTGACATGCAGGGGCTTGAAGCTGCAACCCCAAGACTGACGATCTAAGAACGTCACTCTACCGACAGGCCTACCGGCTAGCACTTTCTAAGTACGAAATTTATAATATATATAAACCTATGATTGCAAAGGGTGGTGACGTCAAAAGTCACGTGTCGTCGTCAGTCCTCCATTCCACCCCTTCGCTCTGACGAAAAAAAAAATGTCATTGGTGACATGCAGGGGCTTGAACCTCCTACCCCAACTCTGACGATCGAAGAACGTCACTCTACCCACTTGGCTAATGGCTCTGTCATACCAAGTACGGAAATTATAATATATATAAACCTATGATTGCAAAGGGTGGTGACATCAAAAGTCACGTGTCGTCGTCAGTCCTCCATTCCACCCCTTCGCTCTGACGAAAAAAAATAAATGTCATTGGTGACATGCAGGGGCTTGAATCTACAACCCTAAGACTTACGATCCAAGAACGTCACTCTACCGACTGTGCTACCGGCTCCCACTTACTAAGTAAGAATTTTATAAAATATATAAACCTATGATTGCAAAGGGTGGTGACGTCAAAAGTCACGTGTCGTCGTCAGTCCTCCATCCCACCCCTTCGCTCTGACGAAAAAAAAAATGTCATTGGTGACATGCACGATCTTGAACCTCCAACCCCAACTCTGACGATCGAAGAACGTCACTCTACCCACTTGGCTAATGGCTCGGTCATACCAAGAACGGAATTTATAATATATATAAACCTATGATTGCAAAGGGTGGTGACATCAAAAGTCACGTGTCGTCGTCAGTCCTCCATTCCACCCCTTCGCTCTGACGAGAAAAAAAATGTCATTGGTGACATGCAGGGGCTTGAAGCTGCAACCCCAAGACTGACGTTCTAAGAACGTCACTCTACCGACAGGCCTACCGGCTAGCATTTTCTAAGTACGAAATTTATAATATATATAAACCTATGATTGCAAAGGGTGGTGACGTCAAAAGTCACGTGTCGTCGTCAGTCCTCCATTCCACCCCTTCGCTCTGACGAAAAAAAAAATGTCATTGGTGACATGCAGGGGCTTGAACCTCCTACCCCAACTCTGACGATCGAAGAACGTCACTCTACCCACTTGGCTAATGGCTCTGTCATACCAAGTACGGAAATTATAATATATATAAACCTATGATTGCAAAGGGTGGTGACATCAAAAGTCACGTGTCGTCGTCAGTCCTCCATTCCAACCCTTCGCTCTGACGAAAAAAAATAAATGTCATTGGTGACATGCAGGGGCTTGAATCTACAACCCTAAGACTTACGATCCAAGAACGTCACTCTACCGACTGTGCTACCGGCTCCCACTTACTAAGTAAGAATTTTATAAAATATATAAACCTATGATTGCAAAGGGTGGTGACGTCAAAAGTCACGTGTCGTCGTCAGTCCTCCATCCCACCCCTTCGCTCTGACGAAAAAAAAAATGTCATTGGTGACATGCACGATCTTGAACCTCCAACCCCAACTCTGACGATCGAAGAACGTCACTCTACCCACTTGGCTAATGGCTCGGTCATACCAAGAACGGAATTTATAATATATATAAACCTATGATTGCAAAGGGTGGTGACATCAAAAGTCACGTGTCGTCGTCAGTCCTCCACTTCCAACCCTTCGCTCTGACAAAAAAAATAAATGTCATTGGTGACATGCAGGGGCTTGAACCTACAACCCCAAGACTTACGATCCAAGAACGTCACTCTACCGACTGTGCTACCGGCTCCCACTTACTAAGTAAGAATTTTATAAAATATATAAACCTATGATTGCAAAGGGTGGTGACGTCAAAAGTCACGTGTCGTCGTCAGTCCTCTATCCCATACCCCTTCGCTCTTACGAAAAAAAATAAGTCATTGGTGACATGCTGGGACTCGAACCTCCAACCCCAAGACAGACGATCGAAGAACGTCACTCTACCCACTTGGCTACTGGCTCGCACATTCCAAGTACGGAATTTAAAATATATATAAACCTAATGGTTGCAAAGGGTGGTGGCGTCAAAAGTCACGTGTCGTCGTAGGTCCTCCATTCCACCCCTTCGCTCTGACGAAAAAAAATGTCATTGGTGACATGCAGGGGCTTGAAGCTACAACCCCAAGACTGACGATCTAAGAACGTCACTCTACCGACAGGCCTACCGGCTAGCACTTTCTAAATACGAAATATATAATATATATAAACCTATGATTGCAAAGGGTGGTGACATCAAAAGTCACGTGTCGTCGTCAGTCCTCCATTCCACCCCTTCGCTCTGACGAAAAAAATAAATGTCATTGGTGACATGCAGGGGCTTGAACCTACAACCCC